>CAKAOI010034645.1:0-15223 GCA_916701655.1 Sebastiscus albofasciatus | reverse complement strand
TTCGAATATTTTTCAGACTATTTTTTTTCGAATATTTTTCAGACTTTTTTCAGACTTTTTTTTCGAATATTTTTCAGACTATTTTTTTCGAATATTTTTCAGACTATTTTTTTCGAATATTTTCAAACTTTTTTTTCTGACATTTTTTTTCAGACTTGTTTTTCTGACATTTTTTCTGATTTTCTTTTCAGACATTTTTCAGACTTTTTTTTTCCAGACTATTTTCAGGCTATTTTTTTCTGACATTTTTCAGACTTTTTTTTCAGACTTTTTTCAGACTTTTTTTCTGACATTTTTCAGACTTTTTTTTCAGACTTTTTTCAGACTATTTTTTTCTGACATTTTTCAGACTTTTTTTTCTGACATTTTTCAGACTTTTTTTCTGACATTTTTCAGACTTTTTTTTCTGACATTTTTCAGACTTTTTTTCTGACTTTTTCTGACTTTTTTTTAAAAAAAAAATCTGACTTTTTTCTGACATTTTTTTTAAAAAAAAATTTGACATTTTTCTGACTTTTTTCTGACTTTTTTTGGGAACTTTTTCAAACTATTTACTGGACATTATTCTGACTTTTCTTAATCCCTTAATACTTTTCAGACTAATCGGGATTTTTTGGAAAAAAGAAATTATTTTTTCTGAATTTATTTTTACCTTTTTTGGACTTTTTTTCTGACATTTTTCTGACTTTTTAAAAAAAATTCAGATTTTTTTCTGACATTTTTTAAAAACATTTCTGACTTTTTTCTGACATTTTTTTAAAAAAATGTTGACATTTTTCTGACTTTTTTTAAAAAAAATATTTTTCAGACTTTTTGAATTTTTTTCAGACTTTTTTTCAGACTTTTTTTGAATATTTTTTTTGGACAAAAGCCCTCACACATTCACATATCTGGAGGTCAGAGGTCAAGGGACCCCTTTGAAAATGGCCATGACTTAGCGTAAGTTTGGAGCGTTATTTAACCTCCTTCATGACCAGCTGGTCTGACCTGGTTGGTACCGATGGATTCATCAGGTTTTATAGTTTACTCTGATGCCAGTATCTTCACTCTAGCTTTAAAACTAATTTGCGTTAACGCGTTAACTTTGACAGCTCTAATTTTAAACTTAAAATACATCATCAAAGTTTTAAATGGAAAAGATGAAGAAAGGAGGAGCAGAAGGTCGTCAGAGAAGGTTAATTACATTGTGTGTGTGTGTGTGTGTGGTGTACAGTAACGGGCTTCTCAGGACGATCGTCCAGCTGTCCTTTAGGCGTCCCATCTGACCTCTGACCCCACCACCAACACACACACACACACACACACACACACACACCACACACAGAGTAGCTGTGAGGCTGCTGCTGTGACAGGCAGCACATATGGGCTATTTGCATACGATGCCTCTTCTGGATCTTCAGCCTCACCTTGAATATATTTGTATATATATATGTGTGTGTGTGTGTGTGTGTGTGTGTGTGGTGAAAGTACTCGTCTCAGAGTTGAGTTGCAGCTCAGTGAAAGTTGTCCTCGTCTGATTTATTTTCATGCTCTTATAAAAACAACTTGTCTGAATAATTTATGATCTGCAGGGTTTTTGCTCCTCGTGCTGCTTCACCTTCTTTTCCTCCCTGAATCTAAACTCCCTTCTTCTCTCTCTCTCTCTCTCTCTCTGTCTCTCTCTCTTATATCGTCTTTTTATAACCTCTGTTTTCCAGTAGCAGCTTCTCTGAATCTCTCTCTCTGTGGTGAAGCAGAGCTGCTCAGTGCTTTCTGCCCCGTTGACCACCGTGATGACGTGGTGATGTCAGGACGCCGGCCACCGTTTGGCCACCGCTGGGCCGTCGTTTAACATCTGTGATGGACCTCCTGTAGTTCTCAGTGTGTGTTATCGGTTCCAGTCAGCGTTATCTGCAGCTGCTGGGTTGACTCAGCATGCTGAAGCAGAGAGAGAGAGAGAGAGAGAGAGAGAGAGAGAGAGAGAGAGAGAGAGAGAGAGCTCTCTGATTGGCTGTTTCACCCAATGAATGAGTGATTTCACCCGTTTTATGTACCGTGCAACTTTCACAGCTGGCTACATGCATTTATGCTCTCGTCTCTTTACCATCATGCAGCACAACAGAGCAACCAAACACCCCTACACATCTCAGGCAGCCGAAACGAGGAAGTGTAAAACGTTGGAGGGTCGTCGTGGATACGACCTGCACCCTCACATGTTAAATCCAGCGTGGTAAACACTACACATCCAGCAAAGGAGGGAAACACTTTGGGTTTCACACATTAACAGGAAAAGCAGAGCTAGACAGAGCAGAGCTAAAGCTGCATGCTAACTTCTAAAAATGGCCAAAATATTTCTGAAAATAAGTCACAACAAAGTCAGAAAGAAAGTCAGAAGAAAAGCCGAAATACGTCTACATTTTTTTAAAAAAAAAGCTGAAATATGTCAAAAAAAAAGGCAGAAAAAATGCCAAAGTATGTCCGAAATATGGCCCAAAAAATGTCCCAAAAAGGCCAAAATATGTTCAAACAAAGGTCTGAAATATGTCTGAAAAAAATGATGAAAAAAGGCAAAAAGCCGGCCGTCGCTCTCGTCTCCGTGGTCAAATGGGCCGACGCTACGACTGTAGAGCACCCAGATACTGACATTTATGTTCTCTGCATTGAAACGGCCCCGATGGAACTGACCATGATGGATAAAGAGAACGGAGCTGACGGGAGAGCTAGAGACCACCTTGGAGAAGTTACAGGAAGTAGACACGTGGGACTACGTCCGGTTTTCAAAATAAGGTGTTAACAAAGGGAACTGTAGATACTAAATACAACTATGGAAATAACATTGATGGATTTTATTCAGCAGAAGAATAAAACATTACATGTCCCTTATAAATTAAAAAGAAAATCCCACTAATCTGTGAGGGAAATGTCTTTATTCTTTGATTTCTGGGTTGCTGGATAATCAATGATCCTGATATATTTGACTTCAGGACGTCTCTGACTACATACATGCTGACGATCAAACATTTATACTGGATTAATTTAGAGATTTTACAAAGTAAAAGTCCCTAGAAGTGGATGATTCATCTTTTTCCCTTCATGGTCTAGAGGTAAAAGAATTAACAAACATCACAATAAATCAAAATATCAAATTATTATCCTGATAGTATTGAATCAGGAGATAGGTGTATCGTCCCAGCCCTACTTTATATACAAGCAAAGATTCTTTTACAACAAAAAGCCTCTTTACTGTGTGGATGGAGAAGTTACAGAAATGAATTGGAACCGCTGTAATGTGCTTCAGTCGGCTCTATTTTCCTAAAGTAAAGTCATACAAAACAAACATGCACTACATATGTTCACTGATATATACACATGTGGACTATAGATATACAGCAGTACTAATTAACCTTCTCTGCCATGGAGGTCAGACAGGAATGAAAAGAGCTGCTCCGTGTCGTATCCGCTGTCTGATTTACAGCAGTTTTAAAATAGCATGTAAACAAGTATAAAATAGAGTGAATCCTCAGAGTGTTGGTGGTTGAGCTTCAGTGAGGAAACAGTTGATGAAATGTGAACGACGTGTTCACTGAAGGTCTTTTCCCACCAAAATGAGAACATATATGCAGATTTAAACATGGGAAAACTCGTTAAAAATAGGCGATAGACTCATTGCGAGTACGCCGTGCCGTTGCACGCCGTGCAGTTGCACGCCGTGCAGTTGCACTGACCTTTCTGTCTTCCTGTGTCAGGTTCGACCATCACGTTCCCTGAAACAGGTTCAGTAAACAGTGAACATGTTCCGTGGTTACTTTCTATTTTTATGTCTTGTTACTTATTCAGTCTCTCTTTGAAACTCTCAAACCAGAGTTGGTGATTGTTGGAAGAGTAGAATAGTGTTTTTACGACAAAATGACTGTTTCTGTCAATGGAGTCTGGTGGCTTTGAGGAGAGCATATATCAACTGTTTCTTTTCACATCTAACTCGTGAATTAAGGGTTTATTTCAACCCGGTCTCACGGGAAGACGTAAAAATACCACGACATTCCACGGATATTCTGCATTTTAGCGTTTTTGCGTGTCACTTCTCACTCACTCATCTTCAACCTCTTATCCGGGGTCGGGTCACGGGGGCAACAGCTCCAGCAGGAGACCCCAAACGTCCCTTTCCCGGGCCACATTAAGCAGCTCTCCAACTAGGATCCTCCTAGCATCCTTACCAGATGCCCGAACCACCTCAGCTGTGCGCCACGCAAATGTCCGCAGTTACCACTTAGTTAGGGTAAGGGAAACATCATGGTTGGGCTTAAAATAAGTACGGGAACTAAGTAAAACATGTACGGAAACAACTACAGAAAACACGTCACAAAAGTAAAAAAAACACGTGACAATCGTCACTAACGTAACTTAACGTAACTTAACGTAACTTAACGTAACTTAACGTAACTTAACGTAACACTAAGGAGCACCTATTGCACGCTAAACACCTTGCGCATTATCATGGCATTTACACATCTTTGTTGTGCGAACGGGGTGGTTCATTTAGACCAAACCAGAGTTGGTGATTGTTGGAACAGTGGAAAGACTCACAAAGAGTTTTCATGAGTTTTATTTTGTTTCTGTCCAGTTTGAATGAAGTGTGTTTTATGACGATCAGCGAGGTAAAATGACTGTTTCTGTCAGTCTGGTGGCTTTGAGGAGAGCATATTAATGGTATGTTTTGTATGTTAATAACTCATAATAACTGTTCAAATCCCTGTTGATTTTATTTATTATATATTCACTTCAACATGTTAGCATCGTGTCCACTCGGACGTCATCACTGGCGATCGGAGCTGGAGTCGATAAATACCCATCACTACTGCAGAGTCATTTGTCCCAGAATGAATGCAGATTGTAACCTTTCACACTGAAGACAAAAGCCAGATGTCAGTGGGTGTTAGTGGGTTTTTATCCAGAGGGAAAGGGGCTTAAGATGCACAGTTTTTCTGCTGACTGTGTGACGAGTTTTGAGCATTGAGAAAAGCATGTAAATGTAAATGTTCAGCTAATTCGTTTTGTTTGTCAGTGGATTATGAAGAATTAGGAGGAATGCATGGAATAATAAATGAGTGCGACACTAAACGCGTGGAGCGCTCAGTGACTGTGTTATCAGTTTGTACTTGTGTTGTTTCGTAGGTTTCATTATTCACATCGTTTTATCTGCGAGGCCGTTCGGTGTCTCATCCTGTTTGTTTACTCGCTCACCTGTTTAGAAAAATGACCGTCTACGGTGTCTTCTAACTGTCCCCCAAAGGTCCACACTGATAACACAAAACTGCTTTTTCTCTTTCTCTTTTGCTGCTCCGATGATGCATATTTCATATAAAACAGGATTGTTGAGGAGTGGAAGAGCTCCCGTGTTGATCTTAAACTGAATACGAAAAGATGTTGAAGCAGGGATCAGATTTATCTCCACCTGACAGCTAAAGTGTGACGCCTGCTCTCAGACTTTGGACTGCTTCTCTACAATCTCCTGTTTCTGCAGGTTTTCTGTTTGTATTGGCAAACTATCGGCCTCTTCACAGACAGGAGCAGAGACTATTAGTCTCAATAACACTGTGGTTGAACTCAAACGTCATATTAGAAGGTTAATAATTCACTGCACTGTGTCAATATGCTATCAGAGTTCATTTAAAGGGTCTTTCAGTCACAAGGTTAAAGCTAAAGTTTATTCTACTTTATAGTTAGTTTATGAATCACTTATTTCATTGTATTGAACTTGTAACATTTTATACTATTTTATTGTTATTTTATTAATCGCTTATTTTATTGTATCTAACTTGTATAATTTTATACTTTTTTATTGTTATTTTATTAATCAATTATTTTATTGTATTTAAGTTATGTAATTTTATTGTTATTTTATTAATAACTTATTTTATTGTATTTAAGTTGTAGAATTTTATTCTATTTTATTGTTATTTTGTTTCAGTTTTCATGCATAAATACATAAAGAAAGAAAGAAGTAAATAAATACATAAATAAACACATTTAAAAATAATTATAAAATAAAAAAAATAAATGCAAAAATAAATGAAATACAAATAAATAAAATGAATGCATAAAATAAATAAATAAAGGGGGAATTAAACAGAAGAGCAAATAAATAAATACACACATTTAAAAATAATTATAAAATAAATGAAAAATAAATAGAAAAATAAATAAAGATAAATGCAAAACTAAATGAAAAATAAATGCAAAATAAATACCAAATGAATGCAAAAATCAATAAATACATTTTAAAAAAACAGAAGAGTAAATAAATAAATAAATACACACATTTAAAAATAACTATAAAATAAATGCAAAACTAAATAAATAAAATATATGCAAAAAAGTAAATAAAAAATAAATAAAAGGGAAATTAAACAGAAGAGTAAGTAAATAAATAAATAAATAAATACATAAATAAATACACATGTTTAAAATTAATAAAATAAATTAAAACTAAATGAAAAATAAATAGAAAAATAAATGAAAAATAATAAAAAGTAATAAAAAAATTAATGCAAAAATCAGCAAATACATTTTAAAATGAATACAAATAACTAAATAAATAAATAAAAGGGAAGCAAATTAAACAGAAGAGTAAATAAATAAATACATAAAAACACACATTTAAATCTATATATATATACATATATATATATGTATATATATATATATATTAATACTGTCTGCTTCTATCAGAGCTTCAGTGTCTGTGATTGGCTCCCAGCTGAGTCTCAGAGAGGGAGGTCCTCTGCTATTGGCTGAGCCTGTATAGGGGGCGTGGCCTCCTCCGGTGGGGGGGTGGTGCTGCTGCAGTGAGCCTCATTCTTCTGGAGGAGCTGAGCAGAGAGAGATCGTCCTTCATCCTCGCCGTGCACACAGACCGGCTCATGCACGAACAGCAGACTCACTGACAGCCAGCAGCACCGACCTCTCTCCTCCTCTGTCCCCGGGTTAGGGTGCACCGTCCTGGGGCTGAACTCTGCGCAGAGCAGCCTCTTCTCTCTGGAGCTCCGGAGCTCTGTAGCCTCGCAGCACTCTGCTGCTGCTGCTGCTCCACCACCTGGCTCTCTCTCTGGCTCTCTGGCTCTCTCTGCATGTGTGAGGACAGTTGTTAATCTCACACCTTCTGGAGCCTTTTCCCTGTTTCTGGGTGGATTTGTGCATGGTTTACCCCCCCTGGATTAAGACATGGAGTGATTCAACTACAGTGGAACTAACAACCTTCAACTACAGACACGGGTGAGGGACATTTACTCTTTATTGTGGCTGTAGCAGAGAGGAGGAAGCAGCCAGTTTGAGTCTGTAATCCTGCTTTAATGGGACCATTAAAGAGTGTGTGTGTGCATCAGGTCCATGTGACCTGTGTGCTGGATCAGGTCTTAACTGAGCTACATTCTGATCCTCTGAGCCATGTATGTTCAACCAACCCCCCCCACCCCCCCAACACACACAGACGCGCACACACACACACACGCACACGCACACGCGCACACGCACACGCACACGCACCCCCCCCCCATTGCTTTTCTACAGCATAATGAATGTAAATATTTCTGTGAATAACAAACCAGTCCAGTTAAGTGAGTAATTCTGCCACATTTTAAATATGCAATTAATTTAAAATGCTTTTTTAATTGGGCCATATTTTAAGGTCATGGCTGATGACCTAATTCTACTCTTGGATGCATTTTAAAATCCTTAAAAACAAAACATGCAGCTCCTGTAGATGCATTAAAGAGTGAAACCCAGAAGAAAATACTCATTTTACTTTTACTGATATATTCACTGACATTCTCCTGCTTCTGTAAATCAACATCATTTTATTTTAAATAGTTAAGATGAAGGTTTTGCCTCCTCTTCCTGGGATAGGGAGTGAATTATCCTCCACTGATCTAATGCATTTAATAATTTATTAAAGGTTTAATTGTTAAAAATGTTCATTATTTGGAACCATGTTCCTGTTTGTTCGGCTGCACTGTGAACAGATAGATGCACCTCTGACTGCTGTCCTCTGTGGTCCATACATGTGGACCTTTAGGGCGTCTCTGGCTCTGAGGTAGAGCGGGTCGTCCACCGTCCCCGGCTCCTCCTGTCCACATGTTGACGTGTCCTTGGGCAAAGATATTTAACCCTGAATTCCCTCCGAAGGCTGATCCATCGGTGTGTGAATGAGTATTTAGATCCGATCCTGATGGGCAGCTTGGTGACGGCAGCCTCTGACATCAGTGTGTGTGAATGCTGGCATGTAGTATGAAGAGCTCTGAGTAGAAAGCTGCTTTATAAATGCTATAAGAGTCCATTTAGCATTCATGTGTGATCTGAGAGGAACTGTGCAGTTCCCTCCAGGTACCACAGCTGTCTCCAGATCAGCCAGGACTGGACTCTAAAGGATTATAACATCGTTTATGACCTGCGCTAAGGCCGAAGGCCTTGGGAGGAGGTCATGTTTTCACCGGCGTTGGTTTGTTTGCTGGTTTGTCTGTTAGCAGGATTACTCCAAAAGTCTGCGATGGATTTGAATGAAAGTTTTCGGAGAGGTGGGGTGTGGCACAATGAACTATCCTTTAGATTTTGGTAGCGAGCCGGCACACCTGGTGATTGTTGGAAAGAGTAACGATGACGGATTAGGTGAGTTTTACTTTGTTTCTGTCCAGCGCAGACCTTGGAGGAGGTCTGCGCTCTCCGAGTGCCATTCTAGTTACTTGTTTATTTCTAGAGGACAGTGCACATGAATCAACTCTGACATTTAACAACATCAGTGCTATAGATGTGCTGAAGTTAGCTGAACAGCTAATTGTAACGTGACACGCGGGACACGAACAGCGGCCTCCTGGATGAAAGTCTTGTGATTGTTGGATCCATCCACCTCCACGCGAGTGTCTTTTCACTCTTAAAGCTACGTCACCACACGTCCGGCGCACGTTCTCAGCGTTTAATGTTGACATGGATGGGTTTACATTGTAGTTAAAGGAAAGTTTGGTGCGTCTCATACTGACGCTCAAGGGTGCCTTGTGCGTCGGTATCTAACGCTGACGGTCCAACAAACACAGGACTTTCAACCAGGAGAACGCTGCTTTGTTTTGTAAGTTTATGTTACATTACGTTAGTGACGTGTTTTTTAGTGACGTTTGTGACATGTTTTTCTGTACTTATGTAACATTGTTTCCATGTGTTGTTTACTTAGTTTCCGTACTTATTTTTAGGCCAACCATGATGTTTTTCCTAAACCTAACCAAGTGTTTTTGTTGCCTAAGCCTAAGCGAGTGGTTTTGTTGCCCCCTGCTGGTCCTGCACATTCATGCATGTGTGTAATATTCACGCCTCACTGAGTCAAAATGTGACATTAACAAGCTGTCCTCAGGTGGACAGGACACTCTTTGGCTTGATCTGAGGTCGAGCAGACACAGAGCAACATGGTCATTCATTAGAAGTTGTATTTGTCCAATGTTCTCTCTCTCTTTTAGCTCTGGTTTTGGTCTCCACCATCTCCTGACAAAGTGATCAGTCTCTTTAACTGCTAGATTTTCCACTTTCTTCACCAGCTCATCTCTAAGTGTGTCTGTGGAGACACTGAGACGGAACCAGACAGGATGTGTCGCGCAAAACCAAAAGTCTGTGGCTAAAAATGCTCCGTAAAGCTGAGAGGACCTGCTGAGTCAGGTGATAATCCTTCTGGGTTCGTCACTACGAGAGACACCTCTCATGTTGACACATGTTCATAGGAGAATATTGATGAGAGCAGCTTTAAATAACAAAAAGGGCTTTGTAGAAAAATGTGCATCTGTTCCATATCTCAGGAATCATATCAGGACTAGACACCCGTCCCTCGTCCCCGTTAGAGACAACGTCTACAGAAAACACACACTGTTAATCTCCGGGGTTTAGGTTGTACCAGCTGTTACTTCTCTGACACTCTGCTGCTTCCTGTCACTCTTACACCCTGAAAGAAATCCTGCATGCTTTGCCATTTGGTGGATGAAATGCATCATGGGTTTATTCGACTTTCTGCACTTTCTGCTTCCGTCTCTCTCCATCCCTCCCTCTGTCCCTCCCTCCGTCCCTCCCTTTCTAATAACCGAGGTGAGCACTTCCCCTGCTTGTTTCAGAGAGGAGTATATTTAAATATTCATTCCTTGTTAGAAGGTGTTGCCAAAGCGCTGCACCGTGAGGGGGACGAGCGCCCAAACCTCCCGTAGTAGCAGCTCTTCTTGGCTCTCCCTGCCGCCGCCACGGCTGACTCCACACTTAACCCGACCAGGAAGCGTAAAATCAGATTTAGGAAATGAGAAATTCTATTTTACATTCGCTCGGGAACCCTTCAAGTGTGCGATTGGAATTCTTGATGACTCGCCGTCACACTTCACCTCCAGCACTTTTATGTTAATGTTGGTGGCGAGGAGCGGCGACGCGTGTCAGAGTGTATCACGGCGTGGAGGCTGTGAGGGGCGGGCCCAGACTCATACCGGAGGTTTGAGGCCCATATCGATTGATATTTTAAAGGGGCACCACTGACTTTACTTGTCATGTGGAGTACTAGTACTACTACTGCTGCTATTAGTACTACTACTACTACTACAGTTGTATGATGTCATTAGTGATGATGTCATTAGTGATGATGTCATTAGTGGTGATGTCATTAGTAATGAGGTTATTTCTTCTGCCTGGAGTTGAATTTATGACACAAAGACCTACAAACCTGCAGCTGTGGAGTTGGACAGTGATGGGTGTTAACCAGGCAGGGAGTGTCTAATGAAAGGATACTATCAAGTTGCATTATGGGAAATGTAGGATGTGTTTTCAGAGCTTGGCTCAGAGGGATTAAAGGTCAGGATATGTTAGGATACAGGAAGGACAAGTAGTTAACACAGATTTGTTTTAAAGCTGCTAATTTCATTAACGCAACTTGTGATTTTTAGGTTGTAGCGGCTCAGTTTTAAAGCTAGAGTGAAGATACTGGTATCATATGAAACTAGACAACCTGATGAATCCATCGGTACCAGCCATGTCAGACTATCTTGTCATGAGGGAGGTTAAATAACGCTCCGAACTGACACTACATGTTGGCGAGGAAAAACTGTTATGTCCATTCTCAAAGGGGTCCCTTGACCTCTGACCTCCAGATCAGTGAATGTAAATGGGTTCTCTGGGTACCACGAGTCTCCCCTTTACAGACATGCCCACTTTATGATTATCACATGCAGTTTGGGGCGAGTCATAGTCCAGTCAGCACACTGACACACTGACAGCTGTTGTTGCCTGTTGGGCTGCAGTTTGCCATGTTCTGATTGGAGCATATTGTTTTATGCTAAATGCAGAACCTGTGAGGGTTTCTGATCAATATCTGTCATTGTTTTGTGTTGTTAATTGGTTTACAATAATTAATATATAGATACAATTTTTGCAATATCGCAACACCAACTTTTTCCAGAAGGTGGTTGAAGGAATGAAAGAGGAAGGCTGTGCTTATTAATCAGAGTATGCACAGCTGCATGTAAACAGGAATATTAGTGGAATATTAATTTTCATTATCCATGTAAACAGCTTAGTAGGAATATTGTCTATTTCTGAATATTTAGTGCATGTAAACGTAGTGGGTGTTGGACCTCTTGCGTCTGACTGGGAGTGAGTCGCTGCAGCAGGTTCAACATGTGGAGGCTGTTAGAGCAGCACATTATACTGATCATATCTGTGATGAGCTGAAACCTGCAGTGCGTTGGTCGAGCTCCGGTGATCCTGTGTGTTTCTTTTTGCTCCATTAGAAACCAAATCAATCCCATTCCTGAACATGTGGTGACTCACTCTGCAGAGTAACGGAGCGAATAATTACAGAGCTGTTTGTCTACATGTGAGCACACACTTCACAATCGATGGTAATTTTGATCAGTCCGCGATGCGGTGTGACCTGTTACCGTGGGCGACAGATGGCGGAGTTGGTTATTAATCATAAAGAAAGAAAGAGGAGGAGGTGGAGGAGGAGGAGGCTGCAGAAAAGAAATAAAAGATGAAAACGGAGGGAGAGACAGAGAGAGGAAAACAGCAGATGTTCCACAATTATTCTGCAGAACTATCTGGGGAGGTTCAGGTGTGTGTGCGTAATTGAAGAGCTTCTTTTTTTAGCTTATTTTGATTTGTGAAAATCCACAATCCTTAATTTATTCTGTAAAAACAGAGAATTTAGCCATCAATAAAATGCATCAGTCGGGGATGTGAAGAGGTAAAGTGCAGATGTGTGATTGAATTAATAAAACTATTTGGTTTCTGTCGCTATAACGTGATTAATATAATGCAGGTTATGAATTTTATTATTCTAGGCTCCTTCTGAGTGGTAATCTGTGATACCTTTTTAATAATATGATATGTGGTAAAACATTTATTGTGGTATGAGATGTTCTTCATTGGAGCTGCCGGCAGTTAATTAAACAACGTAAACATGATGACTTTGGGGTTAATACAGTAATTAAAGCACGACATGGTCTGATAATGTACAACAGCATGCCTGTAGTGTTGTGGTGCTGCTGTCAGAAGCTGAACTATAAATCACTTCCCACGTTGGAGGTGTGTGTGGCACGGCTGATGCAGAAGTATAAGGTCACCTGAAGTTGTGGAGTTCCTCAGAGTTTCTTTGTGGGACGTGTGATGTTTATGAACCGTGGCTGTATTTATTCACAAACTCCTGTTAGAAAAGTACTTTTTTTGCATAATGAGGAAACTTAAGTTAAGCTGGTAATAAAAAGGTAATTCCTGCTGTATTAAGTGTCTTTCAGAATGTATTTGGTGTTGCATATTGGTATTAATACGCAACAATATTAGCGGTATATAATAATAATTACTGGGAGACGAGGTTGCCTTTCCGACATTCAGATTGGGGGTTCATATTGCTGACATTTGTCATTGTTTTCATTGAGTAAGAAGTCAAATATAATTTTCTTCACAATACTCCCGTTCGTACTTCCTCCACCGTCCAAACTCAGCATGTGGAAGCAACCCTACAAACAGTATTCTACCCTTTTCCCACCAAAATTAGCACGTATATGCAGCTTTTTTCAACACGGGCCACTAAAAACAGGTGTCTATTGCCTATTTTAGTGGGTTTTTCCCACTCCTTTCCCATTGCCAGTAGACGAGTACCTTTCTGTCTTTATCTGGTGCGATACGCATGTTCAACGTCACGAACGTGCCAGAAAACAGCGTTAGTAAACAGTGAAAATATTACGGTGGTTACTTCTATTTCATTTCTGTTACTTATTCAGTCTCATTTCAAACTCTCAAACCAGAGTTGGTGATTGTTGGAACAGTGGAAAGACTCACAAAGATGGCTCAGATATATTTATTTTGTTTCTGTCCAGTTTGAATGAAGTGTTTTACGTCAAAATTACTGTTTTTGTCAATGGAGTCTGGTGGCTTTGAGGTGAACATGTATCGACTGTTTCTTTTCACATCTAACTCGTGAATTAACGGTTTATTTCAACCCGATCTACGGGAAAGCAATAAAATACCACACCATTCTATGGATATTCTGCGTGTCATGAGTACGCATTTTAGCGTTTTCGCGTGTCATTTGTACGCCACGCAAAAGGCCGTCATGTTTTGTTCAGGCAAGAAAGAAAGAAAGTTAGGGTAAGGGAAAACGTCATGGTTGGGTTTGAAATAAGTACGTAATATAAGTAAAACATGTACGGAAACAAGTACAGAAAACATGTCAATAAAAAACACGTAACGTAACGTAACGTAACATTCATTAATATATTTCCATCACTGTCGATCGGAGCTGGAGCTGATAAACTACTACTACTACTATTTGACTACTGCAGAGTTGTTTGTCCCAGAATGAATGCAGTTTCTAACCTTTCACACTGAAGACAAAAGCCAGATGTTGGTGGGTTTTTATCCAGAGGGAAAGGGGCTTCAGAGAAACACATCTGTGTATGTGTGTGACGTACTCGAACATCAGCTCGCTGTAATGTTTCCAAGTTGAGTTTCTACTGTACCTGCTATTATTACCAGAAGATGAACATTATGTAATCACTTCCAGTTGATCTCAGCATCAGTTCAACGTTTTATTGATTACTTAGAGGGACGTGAATAGTTTGGAGCAGGTTTATAATCCAAAGCTTTTAAGCCGGTAGAGCTTTATAGTCACAGATCTACCGACCTGAAGCTTAGTTTAGCATATAGACTCAAAGCCGGGGGGACACAGCTGGTGTGTATGTAAAAGCAAGTTCTGGTTTTATGTGTATTATTTTTTCTGTTCGGACAAAGCAAAGCTAGCGGCACCAGTCTTAATGCTGAGCTAATGGTCTTCTGGCTGTAGCTTCATATTTCAGGTTGTTCTCATACACCGTTCGTAGCTATACACACAAGGTGACACACTGTAATTGTTGTATATCTCACAAAATCATTTAGTATGTAATCCACGTAATCGTGAACCAGGAAGTAGAAAGAGCGACAAACGTCGGCGTGGATGGGTGGGTCAAAAATCACCAGACTTTGGGCAGGAGACCAGCTTCATGTCCCGTCGGAAACCAGAAGTCAACGTGGATTTATTTGTCGCGTAACATCCGTACTTAAGGAACGCCACTTCCACAGTTATTTTAACCCAAAGCACCATCTTTTCCTAAACCCAGCTAAAGGCTGCTCCACACTAACAGATGTTTCACATCTTACCAGATGTGTAAAATGTGAGAGAGCCCACACAGAGTGACATGTTGTGTTAAATTGAACAGTTTAGTTCCTATAGTGTGTGGAGAGAAACAGCAACAACACACTAACAGAGTCATTCATCAACAACAGGAGTCTCCACTAAAACAACGTTAATCTCTCTAAATCTCTGAGATCAAACGGGACTTCAGTGTGAACAAACATGGCAGACGACGGGCAGGAAGAATCAGTCATGTTAGTTTTTACTTTGTACTGAAAATTCACAAAGGATGGATGAAGTCATGGAGACACACTGAATAAACACTAATCAACAAGTTGCTCCTCCATTTCTGAGCTCCATCCCACTACTACGTTATGCTTCACGTTTAGCATTAGCTCATGCGTTAGCTCATGCATTAGCTCATGCATTAGCTCATGCGTTAGCTCATGCATTAGCTCATGCGTTAGCTCATGCATTAGCTCATGCATTAGCTCATGCGTTAACTCATGCATTAGCTCATGCGTTAGCTCATGCGTTAGCTCATGCGTTAGCTCATGCGTTAACTCATGCGTT
>CAKAOI010034642.1:5370-65236 GCA_916701655.1 Sebastiscus albofasciatus | reverse complement strand
TCCCACAGTCCAAAGACATGCATGTTAGGTTAATTGTTGACTCTAAATTGCCCATAGGTGTGAATGTGAGTGTGAATGGTTGTCTGTCTCTATGTGTCAGCCCTGCGATGGACTGGCGACCTGTCCAGGGTGTACCCCGCCTTCGCCCAATGTCGGCTGGGATCGGCTCCAGCCCCCCCGCGACCCCTAACGGGATAAGCGGTTGCAGATGAGAGAGAGAGAAAACTATATAAAGAACACACCACCATATGCAAAAAATCAGAGTAATTTTATTTTTTACTTTGATATGCAATCAGAACAGTGGGATCTGCATTTACATTTATCACTACTGTATGATCATCACATGCAGTTTGGGGCAAGTCATAGTCCAGTCAGCACACTGACACACTGACAGCTGCTGTTGCCTGTTGGGCTGCAGTTTGCCATGTTCTGATTGGAGCATATTTGTTATGCTAAATGCAGAACCTGTGAGGGTTTCTGGACAAGATGTGTCATTGTTTAGGGTTGTTAATTGATTTTCAATACCAAATATACATATATTTACATAAAGCAGCATATTAGCCCTCTCCCATGTTGATAAGAGGATTAAATACTGGACTAATCTCACTTTAAGGTCCATTTTGAACAGATAAAAAATCTGCGACTAATTTGCGATTAATCACAATTAACTAAGAACAATCATGTGATTAATCACAATCAAATATTTGAATCGATTGACAGCCCTACATCGCCATCAGCTGTTTTCTAACACTGCTGATGTGTTTAGGCTGGATTCATACTTTAATATCTCTAAGAAGCCGGAGAATCGGCAAAACCCCGACATGTGACAAAGATGTGATCTGCACTTGAATGTGCGTGTCTTGTCCGTCTAGGAGTGACAGACAGGAGGCTTTCCTTGGTAAGCATTATCTTGAGAGAGGAACTTGTCTTTGTTATCTCACAGTCAGTTTTTCCTTGGTAATCACTCCCAGATGGCAGAGATCTGATCAACAGCAGTAGATAACATGGAATCAGTGCACCTTAAGGATTTTCTACACTGAAGCTTTTACTGTTAGAAATTCTCAGGGCGACAACCCATGGAATAGACATTTTAGCTCGGTGAAACACAACAGATGGCAAAGCATATTATCGTGATTTCAACATCTTAAAATAGTGCAAAATGCTTTGCCGAACTTATGTCATCGCTTGCTGCAGTTAAATTTCATTACATAAGTTGAGTGGTTATGTAATTGAGTAGCTAGAGGAAGAACTAACAAAGAACACGGGGGTGGATAAGGAATACACTTGTGCCCTCGACTAAGAAAGCAGAGGCAGCAGACAATTATGCTTAAGAAAACACCAGCTATGCCAAACCGAATTCATTTTTTGCATCATTCTATCCACCTGCATCACTGAACCGACGTCATGCCTCGTCAAAGGAAATGTCACATTGATTGATTTTTTTGTAATTGTAATATTTCATAAGAATTTCAAGAGTTGGACTCTAAATTAAAAATAATAGTGTCATAATATAGTATGTATAGAGCGACAAAAAGATGATATGATTGCCATCAATCTTATGTATGAAAACAAGCTGACTGGTGGCCAAACAGCGTGGTAACTTGAGCCTGTATTTTCTAGGCAGAGAGCAACTCTGCATGGCTGGCAGCCTAACACCAGTCACCTGATCTCACTGGCAGCTGAAATCTATCTAACCCACATGCCCCCTGTTACCCTCACCTGTGGTGAAGCTAGAGCACCGAGAGCACTATGTATCAGGACCACCATGAAAACTGTCCAAATCCAAGGTGAGACCACTCGAAAGCGGTAATTTAATACGGCAGTGGGCAGAATGTTTTTGGCATCATTGGGCAAAAAGTCCATAATAACCTTTCAGCATATTGTAATTCAAGTGTTCTGAGAGAAAACTAGACTTCTGCTCCTCCTCATGGCTCTGTTTTCAGGCTTTACAAAATCCGGACGTGATGGAGAAAGCCAGTGGGCGGTGCTTGGTATTTCCTCAACTGATCTCAACGTGGCTGCCGGGTCACAAACTTTCTCATTTTACAGCTGAACAGTACACTACAAGATGTTTCTGAAACATTTGATGAGAGAAATAGGCATTACAGTAACAGAATATTGATTCATATTTGATCAGCGCTGCCTAGTTTGACCGTTTGATCGGAGTTTACGAGTGATTGACAGCTGCTCAGAGACGGCAAGGCTCCAGCTCGGCTCTGATTGGTTGTTTTCCTCCGGTCTGTGAAATCTTGCAGATGCCATTAGGAGCACCGGAGGACACCAGAGGCATTTGATTTTTTCAGATTACCCGTCTCATGCACTACTGTCAGGATATAGTGACCGTTTTATTAAAATAACTTTTTTTTTAATCATATTTGCTCCAACCTGCCTACTGCAGCTTTAACTGTTCATTCATTACATCAAACCGAGTGTGCAAAGATGAAGGGGAGGTGTTTTTTAAAGTTTCAAAGCTCTAATTAGAGAAAAGGGGCATGAAACATATATAAAATATGGTGGTGATAGCCTGTTACCTTAGTAGGAGACCAATCAAACAAAGGAATCAGCAACGTACAATTAACTGAGTCAGATGATGTACATAGCATCTACAATACATGCTGGAGACAGCTCATAGATGTGAGTCTTGTGGTCAGCACCCTCAACACACCCTGGATGTGACCTGAAAACCACACAGATTCATTTTGCACACATGAATGGCCACAGTCTGTACACTGGATGACCCTGCTGACCCAAAGGAGTAGTCCTCTGTGATCACACCATTCAAAACGGTATCAGTAGTCTAATAGTCTCAGAGGTGTTATGTGAGTGTGCTGGGAAATGCTCTGAATTGTTACAGTATCCTTAAAGCAGCAGGGGGTTGAACTGGAGCAAATATGATTTAAAAAAAAGTTATTTTTATAAAACGGTCACTTTATCCTGACAGTAGAGCACAAGACAGGTAATCTGAAAAAAATCATGTGCCTCTGTCCTCCGGTGCTCCAAATGGCATCTGCAAGATTTCACAGACCGGAGGAAAACAAGCAGTCAGAGCTGATCTGGACTCTGCCGTCCAGCTGCCGTCTATGAGTCGGCTGTCAATCACTCGCGAACTCCGACCAAACGGTCAAACTAGGCAGCAGCTTAGTGTACTGTTTAGCTGTAAAATGAGAAAGTTTGTGACCCAGCAGCCGTGTTGAGATCAGTTGAGGAAATATCAAGCTCCGCCCACCAGCCGGAGCACAGCCAATAGGAGTGCTCTCTCTGAAATGACCTGTGATTGGCCAAAGTCTCCAATCTAGATGTTCTAAAGCCTGAAAACAGAGCCATGAGGAGGAGCAGAAGTCTAGTTTTCACTCAGAACACTTGAATTACAATATGCTGAAAGGTCATTAAGGAATATTTGCCTAATGATGCCAAAAATATTCTGCCTACTGCAGGTCTAACTTTTCTGAGCAGGTAGCATACAGTGGGGTTTATCAGAGCTTTTTGCTCAAAGTAGCTGCCTGCTGCTGCCAGTAACAAGGTGGACGGAAGTCCTGAGTCCTGACAGCGCTGCTTTAAAGCATTAACTGATTATCAGAATACAGAAGTTGTGGAGTAATTTTCATTCAGTCATTTCAGCTCCACAGGGAGGGAGGAGCTTTGCAGGTTTAGAGAAAGGACACTGGATGTGACAACAGAAATCAAAGTGAGTTGTCCTGTCCTGAGCTCTGCCCTTAGCCTTCTGGAGATTCACATGATTGGGAGCATGTTCATCTGTTCATCAGTGATATGAGCCTGCAGCTTATCTAGTTATGAGCACTGTTACAGGAAGGGCTTTTTACTATTATATAAATAACCTCTGCCATCTGTCTCTTATTCAGGAGAAAGAGAGTCAGTACAGCGTGCGGAGGGGAAAATCTACAGTTTAATTAACTATGGCTTATCTAAATCCTCCTTTCTGTAAATTCCACCGTAGTGAATGGAGCACTTTACTAGCTATGGCCATATAACATAAACACACACACACACACTTCCTGTTGTGTGTCCAGCTTCTAGACCTCTGTGATGACTCCAGGACGCAGGACCGATCCTTTCTGGTCACCTCAAATGATTTCATAACAGACACACATCACCTCTTCCTCCCCGCTGTTGGAATGTGTAAGTCTGACTTTGCTGCACTCTGCTGCTGAGTAATGCCACGGCCGGTCCCAAAAATAGCAGCTTTGCTTTTAATAACGCCTGCTAGTCCGCTCGCAATTGGCTGATCCTACGGCCAGCCCGGCAGACGTCACGACGACGAGACGACGTCCCGGCTCTGTCTCCGTAGCAACGCTATTCTTGTTTTTTTTTTGCGGGATGGAAAGCTAGAGGACATGGTGACATCACAGTGACAAGGCTGAGCGTGGATGGAGTGTGTGTGTGTGACTCAATGTGTGAGGAACTGGCGTTGAATGACTTGGAGCAGATGTGACTTTTAGACTAGGATTGTTTTCAGACTGAAAATGGAAACAGGCAAATATTGTGTACTGATCCTCAGCATTCCACCAACCCACGTTAACAAAAAGGGTGATTCAGTTTTTAACTCATAGGCAGCGTTTAGGGATGCTGTGGGACACTAAAGCTCTCCACTAAAAGCCACACTAATGACATTATTGTTGGCGCCTTAGCAGCTCCTTAGGGCAGGGTGAAGCAGCTTTTATTGCAGCTTTTTCAAACTGTTGAGGAAAATCTCCCTCACCACACTGGAGGGATTTGATTATGGGGATAATGATTATTCTAACTCGCAATGGTCAGGGATGAGCATTGTTCGTATTGGATATCACGATTAATCGCATGATTGTCCATAGTTAATCGCGATTAATCGCCATTTAATCTCACATTTTTTATCAATTCAAAAGGTACCTTAAAGGAAGATTTGTCAAGTATTTAATACTCTTGTCAACATGGGAGTGGGCAAATATGCTGCTTTAAGCAAATGTATGTATATATTTATTATTGGAAATCAATTAACGACACAAATCAATGACAGATATTATCCAGAAACCCTCACAGGTTCTGCATTTAGCATAAAATATGCTCAAATCTTAACATGGCAAACTGCAGCCCAACAGGCAGCAGCAGCTGTCAGTGTGTCAGTGAGCTGACTGGACTATGACTTGCCCCAAACTGCATGTGATGATCATAAAGTGGGCATGTCTGTAAAGGGGAGACTCGGGGGTACCCAGAGAACCCATTCACATTCACTGATCTGGAGGTCAGAGGTCAAGGGACCCCTTTGAAAATGGCCATGACAGTTTTTCCTCGCCAAAATTTAGTGTAAGTTTGGAGCGTTATTTATCCGACAAGCTGGTATGACATGTTGGCACCAATAGAGTTCTTAGGTTTTCTAGTTTCATATAATGCCAGTATCTTTACTCTAGCTTTAAACTCAAACATAAACCTAAAAATCTCAAGTTGCGTTAATGCGTTAAAGAAATTAGTGGCGTTAAAACGAATTTGCGTTAATGGGTTATCATCGCGTTAACTTTGACAGCCCTAATTGGAAGTAAATGATAGCAAATGCAAGGAATAACATTATTATATGTTGTGTAAAAATGAAATAATTTCTCTTTTATCTAATCCCACTACCTCTTATTCATTTGACAGACGCGGTGTAAAATGCAATCATAAGTCATTAGTCCTCATTTCTAAAGCGGCATGTCGAACAGGATTCTTTAATGTACGTGTGTGACGATCCATGAATCACCGGCTCAAGCTGCGATCCAGCCTGTAGCGCGGCTATAATGACAGCTAATTCCGTTATGCAAATTCTGCTGTGATTCTTCTACATAAGCAGTTTAAACCAGCACAGAGTACGTATGTGGGATTAAAGTCATGCACCAACAGAAAAGCTGGACCAGTGTCATGTTTTCAGCACAAAAAAACAGTGAAATGAAGTGACACAGAGGTGCATGATAGCAAAAACAAATATCAAGCGATACGTTTGAAATCAAAACAAAGCTGCTAGATGTTCTGGTAAGAGTTTCTTTGCAATTAAAAGGCCCTGGAAATCTATTTTCTCAATCAGCTTCTCAGTATTATTGACGGGCTCAAACATGAACACAATATTTTCTACCAGAGTTAATAAATCTTAATAAATAATATATATGGATGTTTTTTTTCTGTATCTTAAATTTGATTGTTGCATATTTAGTCATAAATATTCAGTGTTATAGAGAAATATCAAAAATCTGAAGCCAAGTTTTCAGGAAGTCAACATTACATATCCTAAAGGCTCTTTCATACACTGAAGCATGGTCACACGTGCGCAAATGCAAGCGGGTGGCCATCGCCTGCCGAGGCGATACTCAAACTGAGAGCTCACCAAAGTGGGGATACAGTACATATACAGTATATATACAGTACAGTATTTATATATCTATATAATTCTGTTCCAAATGTACCTGAAAGGAGATTTGTCAAGTATTTAATCCTCTTATCAACATGGGAGTGGACTAATATGCTGCTTTATGCAAATGTATGTATATATTTATTATTGGAAATCAATTAACAACACAAGACAATGACAAATATTATCCAGAAACCCTCACAGGTACTGCATTTAGCATTATAAATATGCTCAAATCAGAACAGGTCAAACTGCAGCCCAACAGCAGCAACAGCTGTCAGTGTGTCAGTGTGCTGACTGGACTATGACTTGCCCCAAACTGCATGTGATGATCATAAAGTGGGCATGTCTGTAAAGGGGAGACTCGTGGTACCCAGAGAACCCATTTACATTCACTGATCTGGAGGTCAGAGGTCAAGGGACCCCTTTGAAAATGGCCATGATAGTTTTTCCTCGCCAAAATTGAGTGTAAATTTGGAGCGTTATTTAGCCTCCTTCACGACAAGCTAGTATGACCTGGTTGGTACCATTTGCGAGATTTTGATTATTAAAAAACAACTCAACATAACCCACGACATAACCCAACACAGTAAATGCAGAGCAGACGAGAGAGCTACTGATTGATTAGTCACCATGGATCACTTATCAGCCAACGGTCATTCAAATTCTGTGCGTCCCTCTGGGGTATTTAACAACATAACGAGATGGTCTAATAATTAACTACCTCACTATCTTACATAACACACTCACAAATCAGTTCATCTGTCTCATTTCCATTTGCAGTTGGCAGTAAATTAAACTAAAGCAGAGAGGTTTCATCAAAGAAGCCTTGCATGCTAGAAGAGGAGAAATAAAGAGAGGGGACACATAAAACCAGCAGTCACAAGAGAGAACATACATTCACTGTTCATATTCCCAGTCGTTCCATGTGAGCGGACTGATACGTAGTTTACACAAAAGAGGCAGCCCAGGGGGATAACTTTGCATAAACGCTCTATTCATAAATGTCAGAAGCGGCTCAGGCAACAAGCGAGCTACTTCTGAAACCCTACTCCTTGGAGGCTAAGAAGCATGGTGAACAGAGAGACCACGTTCAAAAGCATTCCGCGGGCTAGGTTGAACCGCTTCCTCAAACTGGAAATACGAGACAGCGGAAATGTCCCTTTGGCGTGTACCCAGCGGGGTGGAAGTAAAATCTGTCCATCCACTGTGCTCAATTACTTCAAAGATGTGGGCCTGCTGGCCTGAAGGATGGAGGATAGTGTTGGAGCAGAGGAAATGGGTCAAAGCAAGGTGAGGAGGCTGGGAGAAATGAATAATCCCTGATCAGGGCTTTACTTTCCAGGGTGACTTGATAGAAAAATAGATGAAGACAACAATGAACTACATTAAAGCTGCAGTAGGCAGGATATTTTTGGCATCATTGGGCAAAAATTCCATAATAACCTTTCAGCATATTGTAATTCAAGTGTTCTGAGAGAAAACTAGACTTCTGCTCCTCCTCATGGCTCTGCTTACAGGCTTTAGAAGATCTATTGAGCTCTCCTATTGGCTGTGCGCTGGCTGGTGGGCGGTGCTTAGTATTTCCTCAACAGATCTCGACAAGTTTCTGAAAACATTTGAGGAGAGAAATAGGAATTACAGTAACAGAATATTGATTCATATTTGATCAGTGCTGCCTAGTGATTGACAGTCGACTCTCATAGACGGCAGCTGGACGGCAGACTCCAGATCAGCTCTTATTGCTTGTTTTCCTCTGGTCTGTGAAATCTTGCAGATTCCGTTAGGATAACCGGAGGACACAGAGGCACATGATTTTTTTCAGGTTACCTGTTTCATGTACGACTGTCAGGACATAGCAACCGTTTTATAAAAACAACTTTTTTTAATCATATTTGCTCCATTTCTACCCACTGCTACTTTAAGAAAGAGAAAAAGGGAGATTCTGTATTCATACAACTTGATGAACTTCAGCCCACAACAGTGAGACTAAACTGTCGGCATGCATTCTGTGTTTCCATCAAGCGTGATCTACGGAAGTGTAACAAACGCCTGACATGCTTTGCTTTAGCGTCAGTCATCAGCTGATATTCATCAAAACGTGACAACACAAAGGACAGGTTCAACTGACTGAATGTTTTTAAGGCTACATGCTTGTCACAAGTGGGAATAAGGAATTCAATGTGCATTTACACTTGGGTGTTTGTTGAAGACACCACTGTGACTAAAGTTATTTTCTACTCGAATGATAGCGTTCATGAGACTCATTTGCTCGTGACTTTTTACACATTTATCGTCTTGAAAGTGACATCTGAGTTCAGGACAATGGCTTGAGAAGCTCCACTGCACACAAGTAAAAAAAAAAAAAAATAGCTGTTGTGCAGTTTGCGGGTTGGGGCCGGGCATTTTGAGGAGGAGGAATAAGAAGTAGGAAGAAGAAGGAGGAAGACAAATGAGAAGTACAGGACGGTCCACCACCATTAAACCTTTAAGGCGGTAGCATGTTTGTTCTGCCTCAATCAAGTCTCAAACTCACAACCTCAGACACCAAGTCACTATCTTGGCCACTCGACACTATGACGTCACACTGTAACTGGTGTTACTTCATCTGGTGGTACTTCATCTAGACAACATAAAGATGCCTGTGATTTATTTTTATAAAGATTGATTGCTCCATAAGTGACAAACTGATGTTTAAAAATGCTTGATTTCCATTGATTGCAATGGTTCACTTTGGACAGAATTCAAAATACTTTCAAAAATACAGTTTTGAGATAAAATTCGGAAATGTACCATCCTACATCTACCATGGCCTCAGCGTTTTGTCATTTATTTTCATGAACATTGGAGCTTTATTTAGCGAGAATTTGCGGTAGCTGTTTAAAGTATTGTTTACTCTAAAATGTTTTGATGTACTGTGGGCTCATTTTTTGATAATTCAAAAATCTGGCAGGATCATTAGTGGAGGACAGTCTGAAGATGCAGCGTAGCAAATTTGGTGTCAATCGAGCAAAACATGTGGGAGGTTTAATACGTTTTACAGTTTTTGAGAAAAACTACTGAGTGATGGACTCCATGCTTCCTGTCAGGTTGAGAACATTTCTGCCCAGTTGGGCTACATTTTGGTGGAATTTGCAAAGTTGTAAGGACTATTGGCCCACAAAGCCAGTTGACGGAGAAGAAGAAGAAGAAGAAGAAGAAGAAGAAGAAGAAGAAGAAGAAGAAGAAGAATTTGCTGATCGAATGTTGGCAGCGGTAACGTGCAAAGAAACGTAGCAATGCGGCGACAAAGGAAGGGAAGAAGACGACTGCAACCTAGCAAACATGGGTGTAAACAATGCACAATCAAACTAGTCATATGATCTGCTTTGCAAAGAAATGATGAGGGAAATGCATTCAACACGTTTGTCAGACGTCAAGGATACACACGATGTGTTCGAACGGAAAAACCTTTCACTGTTTACAAGAAAACTCCACAGGTGCTCCTTTACCAGCAATGTTTCAGCAGGTGTGTCTGAATGATCTGGAAGCTCAGATCCTATCCGAAAAAACTACACTGTCTGTTAAAATTAAATAAATGAAGTGAATTTTGTGGTGTATTCATTACAAGGGCCAGTGGACAATATCTTCCTTTTTGAACTGAAGTTAACATTAGAGCTAACCTTTTCAAGAAAGACTACCTTTACACAACCCACTGCACGCACCTGGTGCTGCAGGAGCTCGTCATCTTAACCGTGTGGAGCCCGGAGATGGTGTGGGAAAATAATAAGCTCCGAGCACAAGTGATGAAGCTTAATGAAATCCCAGAAGGGAGCTTTTTCCAAACTAATAAATGAGTGCTCAGGAGCATTCTGATGATCTCTGTACCATCTGCGATCAAGTTTAACTACTACAATGTTTTTTATATCGGTGTATTTACAATACGGATATATTCTGGATAGATCTTTCCATTATTAACACCTTAATATGAATAGAATCCTCTATCATGGTGTATACAATCTTATGCTACAATATTTATACTAGGGGTGTAAGAAAACATCGAAAATATCAAGTATCGCAATATTTTGTTTTGTGATATTGTATCGATACTGTATTCTCAAAAACACTGTATCGATTTTTAATTAATAGTTTACATGAAAAAATGTACTCAGTCAATACTTTATTTAATTTGTAAAGACAAATGTATGAGCCTTCTCAAAGTAGTGATATGATGTTGGATGTTACAGGGACTGTGATAAATGTAAATTGCATAAAAAGTAACCTTTTTTGCTCAGATTTTATGCATACGGTGGCGTATTCTTTATACTATGACATTTTTCATAAAATTGGATTTAAAAATCTCAATATATCGCTTTGTTTACGCGATATATTGAATCGTAACCCCTGTATCACGAAACGCATCATATCGCCAGATTCTTGCCAGTTTGGGGCAGGTCATAGTCCAGTCAGCTCACTGACACACTGACAGCTGTTGTTGCCTGTTGGGCTGCAGTTTGACATGTTATGATTGGAGCATATTTGTTATGCTAAATGCAGAACCTGTGAGGGTTTCTGGACAATATGTGTCATTGTTTTGTGTTGTTAATTGATTTCCAATAATAAATATACATACATTTGCATAAAGCAGCATATTAGCTCACTCCCATGTTGATAAGAGGATTAAATACTTGACAAATTTCCCTTTAAGGTTAATTTTGAACTGATAAAAAATGTGCCATTAATTTGCGATTAATCTCAATTAAACATTTTAATCGATTGACAGCCCTAGTATAAATCTATGCATGCGCACCAATGAGAACTGAAAAGGCTCATTCAAAGTCAGTGTGGATGACTAATATCTCATTGCAGTATTGGCAATGCTCTAATAATAAGCCTCCGACACCATAGCAATAACAAGTGCCACTTCTCTCCGCTCCTCTTGTGTCTCTGGGGCTGTAAACTAAACTTCACACTACCAGCAGCAGGATGCCTGGGTCCACCTGGCAGTGCAGAATGCCAACTGCTGATTGGCTGCCATACCAGCGTGAGAGAGAGAGAGAGAGAGACAGCAGAACAGTCTGTTCTGACCTGTCTCTTTATTTGGCAGACCATCATAAACAATCTCTCTCTCTCTCGCTCTCTATGAGTTACCTCTCCTGCTACTGTCAACTGTCTCCCATGTGAGCAGGCATGGCACTTTTGCTCACACACACACACACACACACACACACACACACACACACACACACACACACACACACACACACACACACACACACACACACCAAGTGTTGGCACTTGATAGGGAAAGAGAGACAATCTATTTATTTCTCCTTCTAAAAAGCACACAGAGGGACAGAATCAGTCACCGGAGCTTGTTGGGCCAGTGTCCGGTGGCGGTGACCCGGAGCCACAGCTCATCTCTCCCAAACACGCTCATGCACACTTTTACATGCAAACAAGTAAACAGTTGGATCCTCTTTCTGAGAAGAATGTTCTTTCTGAGAAAAACAAATAAGACGCTCTTCACACAGCGTCTTCACTCACCGGGGGCATCACACGAAGACTCAACATTGTTTAGATAACAGCTGGAGAGCATGTGACCATAAAGCAATACATTGGCTTCTTATATAACAGCTCTGCTTATCTTCACACATCTCCACCGGTATGCATTTCTCTACCAGGAGAATAATTCACCCTCAATGCTAGCAGAGTTAACTACTAGCTAACAGGCTGGTGTTTACATTACACTGAAGCCTGGTGGGGCCTCTAGGCCTGTGTCTCATCACAGCACACACTACACTGGAAGATCACACCGTAGGCCTTGACAAGGAGACTGGAAATAACCAAATACTAACGTATAACAAAGTGCCAACACCTCAGAACTGTACACTGTATTAATACCACAAATGATATCCTCATGTGAAAGATCTACTGCCAAGTTAATCCCACTGAAGTTAATGCCAGTGTAGTGCACTTAGGCTCTTGCTGGTAATATTTGTCTTTAGTATGAAAAAATAGCAATAAGCATATAGCACTACATCTCCGACATTTGAATGGCTCGGTTATAATGACAAGTTACAAACAAGAATGATCACATAAGTGGATGAGAACATTTTAAATCAAGTCTGAACATTAGGGCTGTCGCAGTGAAGGGATTTCCCCTGCAGTGATAATGATTGGCTCAACAGTATGTAGTAGTATGCGGTTATATTGCAATGTTTTCTTTTTTTTGAAAATGACTTAATTTATCCTGCTTTTAGTGTTTTACAAATTAGCATTATCGGTAGGCTATTATTATATATATCACTGCTTTTTAAATAAGAAAGAAACTAATTAATACTTGTTTATTGTTAAATGCAGAACACATAAGGGCAATGAGGCGCAGACACTTTGGTTGCGTCTGGTTGCTATGATACGGAATATCCACAGAAGTAAAAATGTCGGCACAAGGTAGACTTGCTCTGCATGAAGGGAAGGGTCGTGTCTAGAAAATAGCCTGCAAACTGCAAAATCTGATCTGAGATATGCAAGAATTTGCAAAAACTCTCGCGAGACTTTTGTTTATCTGCCATTGGCAGGACAGACAAGAGGTCTCATTATATATGAATTTGTTGGTCATTTCTTTGTGATTAGATGACTTTTATGTGTGAAGATTATTTTGTTGAATGTAATGCATGACCATGTCACACAGTTCATTGCAATGAATGCTAATTTCATGCAATTGTTTTGTGTAATTTAGCATGCATCCGCCAGATATGTTGAAATTGTAAAAAATATTAATATTGTGATATTGTTTATATTTCACAATCCTTCAGTCAACAGTGTGTGTGAGACTGACTTAATGCATAATAAACGACTTAAATATACAATCAATGATTACAATGGTGGTAAAACAGATTCTCTGTCAATCATCTACTCGGTTCATCATTTCAACACAGCTTTAATACTACAGAGCAACTGTAAGAGGTGCAGTTAGAAAGCTGCTGTAGAAAGCAACCGTTCACCTTACAGCTGTCTGTGCTGGCGTGCTGTGAGCCTGCTGTGCACAAACATGTGCATGATCACAGATAACCACACACACACACACACCCTAATGTAAGCTTGCACGTTTCTCTCTTGAACAAATTCACCTATGCACACACTAGGAGAAAGACTGATCACTTTCCATCACCATGCATGAGGTGGTCTGCAAGAAGGGAGAAGTGTAGAGGACAGGTGATGAGCGAGAGAGGAAGGAGAATTACGGAGAGGACAGGACAGGAGGAGCAGGTGGACGGTGACAACACAACAGAAAGCGTGCCAAGCTGCCAGGCCTGGCCAGCACTAAAGTGTATTCTAATGTGATTTCTCATTACATAACAGAAGCTGGCACACAGCAGCTCCACTCCACGCTGTACTGTAGCTCGGAACATACACACATATAGGAACACACACACACACACATACACAGTTGCAGCAGCAAAGCTCTGGTGATCACAAACTAAAAGTTGTTCCTCTTCTTCTTCTTCTCATATTAGGACAAACACACAGCTGACAAGTAGGCTTTTAAATCTTATTTACCCAGCAAAGCATGTGTAATTTTCACATCCATATATCTATACAAGGAGTGGACAGTAATGACAGCTTTAAGGCAAAGAACACACGGCAGAATGTTTTTCCAACCCTGTCAGTTCACAGTTTAGGCCAATATATTGTCATTTACAGTATTAGATATTGGCAAATCACTGTCGAACATGTCTGATATCATTTATGTAGTGATTATATTTATTTTTGACTATTAATAACAGGTAGCATTCCAGTGTGGGAGGATGTAACTCAGCTTAAATCCACAGTAAAATCTGCCTCACCTTGCTTTTTGGCTCTCATAGTACTCCACCTGGTTTATCAGGGGAGTTTTGCATTAATCCAAATTATATTAAAAAGGCTTTTCTACCATGACATTAATTAAACGCTGGGAAAATCATTATGAGAATTACAAGACGTATACAACAATTTCAATCAACTTTCAAATTAAAAGTACTGCCAATATTAATTTGTCTTAAGGCTGAACTGGTTTACACAACAGTGGTTTTCAGTCCACTGTCCACTGCTCAGACCTACATGTGTCTGTACTATATGTGGCTTTGTCCATATGGAAACAGCCAGAGGCAACAGATATCCCAGTGCATAAAGAAAGCCCCCTGTCAAAATGGGGTTATTTCTGTATTTATCTCCATTCCAGGCCTACAGTGAGATCGGCTACATAAGAGCAGTGTAGTAAGAGCAGCTGTAGTGTATGAGGGGGATTAAACGGCGGTTGCATAACCAGTGACCTGCCAGTGCAGGCCTACTGATCCTGGCACAGCGGAGTACAGCGGCTTAAAAGAGCGGCTTACCTCTGCAAATGACTCACTTCAACGTTCAACTGACATCAGCTCTCACAAGATACATAACATTAAGAGTGAAATGATAACATCTGGGTTCTCTTTACAAATGACAAAAGCCCACATTTCTGCCTCTAAGTGACTATAACTCTCCTACAGTATCTGTGAACCCTTCAGAACATGAAATAGAACCTTTTAAACTGTATAAAATTATGATTTTTTTAATAGCTTTAGCATAATTTGATCTGTAAATCAGTACATTATTATTATTATTATTATTATTATTATTATCTGCTTGTTACCACCCACTATTCAGGTGACATAAGATAGTGGGGGATACCACACACGCACACCAATGTGTGTGTTACTGAATAACTGCAATTTGGTGTATTATACATATGCCTCATTTCATGGTAAATAAATAAACGAGTTTTACAGCTCTGCCAATAAAAACCTTAAACTGCCTGTTTTTGTAATGGAGTTTGGTGTGCCGTTCTTGTCGAAGCAGAGATATAACGGAGCGTATATAGGGGCACTACATCTCCATCTCTTACCTTGGCTTGGTTTATGAGGAGCCCTACGAAAGTTGACACCAGCATAGAGCCGGACATGCTGCCCTTTCTCCGCATCTCCTGCTTCAGGAACGGGAACGCGGCGGCCGGCGGCTCCTCCGGTACCGTCACCGTGTATGACTGTCGCATGCTCGGCATGCTGGAGGCGGAGAGACGAAGCCGACGAGCCGGTGCGAGTTATTCAGACGACGGGCGGCGGAGGGCTCTCTGAGCAGCTCCTCGCTCTCTGCTTGGTCGCGTTGAACCCGTGTTCTATTGCAGGAAGGCAAATTAGACGGTTCACTCCGGTTCTGATAGGCTCCCCTGCTCGTTGTCATTCATTCATTCATAGAATAACGGCACCACCAACCTCACAAATCACGCCGAATAGACGACCTGTGGCTTTCCCTTTAAATGATCCCACTTACAGTATAATAACGGGTAAAAAAAGGCTTGATAGAGACAAAGAGCTGCTGACTGCTGTATCAGTCAACGCAGGTGTACGCGGCTCGCTTGTTGCAGTCACCAGAGTACAGGTCTCTCTGTAAATGGCAATAAATGCATATTGTGTTCCCATTCCGTTTTACAGGACTGGAGGTCCGCCTCTTTTGGCTCGGGTGAAATTCAGCCTACAACAAACGTCAGCGACCGCCTCCAGCCGGGCTGAACTACGTCACTCCATCCTTTCTCCACGCTGCTGTAACAACCTGAAGGACTAACGCTGTGTGCTCCAAGGAGACTACTCATCTCTACGAGGAGCATGACACAAAGCCAACCTCTATCGTGACTCCTGGCCATAGCGCATTATATGACACAATATATTCTATCAGTGTAATAACAGCATGATATCATGAATGGCACACTGCTGAGACAATGTAGGTTCTGTTATACTACAATCTGATCCAGTGGTTCTAATATTAGATTGTGCGGTCCTAAAAAAGGGGTGTTTAATTAGGTTCCGGTGATTCACCAGCAACACAGAGAACAGGGGTTTAGTAAGTCAGTCTCACTGTCACAATATAAGAGGATGAAGAGAGGGATGGCTGCTGCAAATTCCAGATGTATTTATTCCGGCTGTGGATGAGTGGGTCAAAAAAGCTCAGGACTTTGGCCCAGGAGGCCGGTGTTTGTGTCCCGTGTGAAACCACAAGTCAAAGCGGATTTATTTGTCACGTAACTTCCGTAATTAAGTTACAGCACTTCCGGAGATATTTGAACCCAAACCACAATCTTCTCCTAAAGTTAACTAAGTAGTTTTTGTCACATAACTTCAGTGCTTAAGTTACAGCACTTCTGGTGTTATTTAAACCCAAACCGTGATCTTTTCCTAAACCTGAGTAGTTTTGTTGCATAGCCTAACCAAGTCGATCTTTTCCTAAACCTGAGTACTTTTGTTGCATAGCCTAACCAAGTCGATCTTTTCCTAAACCTAACTAAGTAGTTTTATTTTGAAAAGACTGGAGCAGAAATTGACACAAGCGTCATGTGATCCTGGACTTTCGCACAAAAAATACGTTGTTGAACGTTGTGCTGAGCTTCATGAAAAAAAGAGAAACTTATGTCTATGTACACAAATCAAATAGATTCAATTTCGTGACTATTTCACAGACTGCTGTGAGACTGTGTCAAAAAATCATTTTAAAAGTGAACAATCATAAACGTCAATCGTAAACATGCAATCATTTATTTTTTTGGCCTCCTGGGCACAGCAGAAACAGACTAAATACAAAACGGACATACATATCACCTTTCAGTTAATGAGCTGTTAGCATACAGCAGCATATTTACACATCCAGCAGCTAAAGAGCAACTTTAGCAGCGTTTTGGAGTTCTATTTCTGGCCACCTGATGAATCTCTCTACTATATTCCCCACCTATAGTCGCTAACAAATCTGACTGCCGTTCGGTGCTGGACAGGTAGAACACAGCGGGGTGTTAGCAGCTGAAAACAGCTGATGAGACTAGAAAATGAACTGAAATATTAAAGCTGCAGGCCGGAAAACCAAAACAATGTGCTCAAGGACACTGGAATGTTCCGTAAAGCTGAGGGGAACTTCAGAGTTGGGTGAAAATTGTTCATCACTTGATCCATTGTTAATATAAAAATACTGTATAGAGCATTTCTAAAGGAGCTATATGTAGCACTGAAAGCTAGCGTTTACCAGCAGTCCAAATTCGAAGCATTGGAGCCGTGACCTCCCGCTCCTCTGGTGTGACTGATAGCAGTTAGCGCAATTTGTTTTTGCAATTTGAGGGTTACCTTCTAGACACAACCACGTTAGCCCCCGGCCAGCGGTAGTCGGGATCACTTCACCAGCTGTGTGTCTCACATACTCGCTGCTTTGATAACCAGCTGCTCACGGACCACAGAGAGATGTGCCGAGGCTTTTCAGGTCGTTAGCTTGCTTCCATGGCTGTAGAAGGCTGTGTTTGCGTGCCAATTTGTTTCATATGTGGCAATGGGGTGTTGAAGTGGTCAGAGGACGGGATCACACCATCCAAAACAAAGACAGACTGATTTCAAAAGGAGAACATACTGGCTGTGGCGTTGTTGTCGGAGAAGCCAGTATTTCAATTGAGCATGTTTCCTTAACCTCTGATGACATATCATGATCATTTTATAATTTATTACAGTAAACATATTACATATTGGTCCTTTAAGACTTTAAGTATCCAAGTATTTCTCAGTGGTTTACTCAGAAATGAGTAACAAGGAATAATAAGGACTGATGATAGACTAATAGCTGAAGAGACCTGAAATAATGCTAGCATTGATCAAAACAATAGACACTGCTGAAAGAAGGGTTTTCCTCTCAGAGCTAGAAAAACTCATCTTTCTCTAAATACATCTTGTTGATTGTTCGAGCACTCTGATGGCAACATTTGGAAAACATGCAGGTGTTTTGCATTCGTGTTTTTGAATTCCCTGACCATGGTCAGGTGACACGCAAAAGTGTGATTGAATCCGACTGAGCCAGAAGCACTTGGCAATGTGCTGTCACATCTGAGGGTTATATTTCCACATTTCGGACAGTCCAAAATAGAACCGTTGAGGAAACATTAGTTGTAGCATGTTAGTGCTGCTGGTTACACAAGGCTGACTGCAAGCAGATGAAGGTTTTGATGACAAATGGTGTAAAACTGGGCATTTAGTCATTTTTGAAGACAAGTTTCATAACTGACAGAACTAATTAAAAATCAAGACAACAGAATGTGCTGTTCCTCACCTCCCACTCACAGGCAGTTTAGTTCAGTCACCAAAATACCAAACAGGCAAAATCATGACAAAACAGCGTGCCGGTCCTGCTATTTCAGTACTTGTCTTCAGAGAAAGGATTGAAAATGCACAGCGGCTTTACAGTGTGCTTGATTCTATCTGAACGGCTGTGGAGAGTGAAAGAGGTGCAACACGTCCCCAGCAGCAATCTCGTGACCCCAGGCTCAAGCGTGTGTACACAACAAACAGCCAAGGAGCACATTCCACCACCAGGCTAAATGTGTGTGTGTGTCTGAATGTCTAAAACCTTGAGGTGGAAAACTACAACGTGAGAGACGGGGGGCAAAGAGTCAATGTTTGTATTGTGATGTCTGGTGCAAAGAGCTAAGCAGTCTGGTATAAAAATGGGACGAAAGCAGTCTCTGAGCAATGTTATCTAGGAGAAGTCAGAGTACAATTATCCAGGGATAGCTGCTCTATTCCCTAAGCTAAATTAGGCACATTAGACTGGCAATCTCTTCAAGTGTTTAAATTTAACCGAGGTACAACATATTCCTTTGGAGGGCAATTAAAACAATTCATTGTTGTCTATGGCAGACCTGAGCCCATATTCTACATCCCTACGAGGTGCATGCATAGCCTTCTTTATCATGGATACGAAAAAATGCTGATGTTGGTTTCATTCGTAGTATGTAGGAGAGTTCAGGAGGGTTCAGGAGAGATGTGGGGGAGTTCCAGGACAGAACGAAGCCTTCTGTGTCGCTGTTCCCGGACAGAATGAAGCCTTCTGAACAGTAACTTTAGAACAGTATATCCCATTAAGTCTGAAGTTGGCTACAAAATTATTAAGCCGGCAAAATGAACAAACTGTCTTTTTTAGTCTATCAGACTAGGTACTGATCTGCTCATAATTAAGATAAGATAAGATAAGATATTCCTTTATTAGTCCCACAGAGGGGACATTTGCAGTGTACAGCAGCAAAGGGGATAGCGCAAAAAACAAGGAGCATCAGTAAAAACAAAAAGCAAGTGGAAGTGTGGGTCTAAATCAGGGATCAAAGTCCGAACCTGTTTTACCCCATAGATCAAATTGAGACAACTGTTTCACCCCCTAACTAACCTCCTACTGTTTGTTTTACCCTTCAACTCACAGTATCTTTGCCTCACGTCTCTTGGGCTTCACCTATAGCAATGCAACCATTGTATCAGACTATGGCGGTGAAGGGAAAGCTGACCCACAAAGCAAAGCTCTTTAAAGTTATGAGCTTTGGGTAGTGACCCAAAGTGGATGCAGTGGGAGTCCTAAGCTTTTGGCTAGACTCGTTGTGCACGAGTGAGTGAAGGTGTCTGCGAATTTGAGAGAAACTCTGGGTCTAGCCACTGCATCAGAGAAATGACGTCATGTGGTTTGGACGCCTGATTATGAGCAATTGTGCACATAAGACCAGATATTAAATGTTGTATTTCTAGCTGGCGTAGAAGTGTTTAGGGACCTCCAGAAGAATGGTGGGGAGTCAAACACAGTCTCACGGCAGTTCGTGAAATAGTTTCGAAATTTAATGTATTTGATTCATGTACATAGACACGAATTTCCCTTTTTTGTGACGCTCAGCACGACTTTCATCAACGTGTTTTTCATGTGTTTTCCTACGAATGTCCAGCAACATGTGATGCATTTGTCAATTTCCGCTCCAGGCTTTTCAAAATAAAACTACTTAGTTAGGTCTAGGAATAGATCAACTTGGTTAGGCTTAGGCAACAAACTACTTAGTTAGCTTTAGGAAAAGATCGCGGTTTGGGTTAAAATAACTCCGGAAGTGCTGTAACTTAAATACGGAAGTTAAGTGACAAATAAATCAACTTTGACTTGTGGTTTCACACGGGACACAAACACCGGCCTCCTGGGCCAAAGTCCTGTGTTTTTTGACCCACCCATACACCCTGACCTCCTCTCTACGTGGCGTTCGCCCATCTCTATACTTCCCCATTCATAACTACGTGGATTACATACAAATTGATTTAGTGCTAATCATCACTATTTACCCGACCTATGCGACTGGGCTGCTGCACACCCTGCTGCCACCGTGACCCTGACCTGGAGAAGCAGCTAGAAAATGGATGTATGGATATAACTGACTTCAAAGCACTACTGCTGTGTCTGTAAAACATAATATTGTAATACTCTAGAGAATATTAAAATGCGTTGTTTGGATCCCAATAATGACAACGGTTCATCCATGGAATAGGTACAGTATTCATATCTACTGACAACAGCTTTGGTGTAATGTTAAAATAGCTGCCCTGATAGACATGCCACACACTGACCTACAAACCTTATCAAGCAAACTCATAATAGCAGCTTACAAAACTGAGCTACTGGCCCTTATTTGCCAAAGAACAAGCTCCGTGTACCAGACTGTGTTTTTTTTTTTTATCAAACCATAAGCTGTCTGACCAAGGTGGTGAACCGACAGTCTAAAAATATTGTTGACTCAACAGGGAGTCTAGACACAAAGCCTGAGCAGAACTTGGGGCAAAATCAGCTTTCCCTCAAGCAGGATATGCTGGCCTTACCGTGGCTGTTTGTTTGTAGGAGCCAAACGTGTGAGTGAAAGGTTGTCATTGTCTTTACAAAGAGCTGGCTTTAAATCCAAGGTGGGGTAACACCATACCTTGTCTCAGGTTTATAAGTGACACGTAGCCCCTGAACAAAACCGAAAGTTTGGACAGTAATAATCAGGGTTGGACTGAGTGTGAAGCCAATACTGTCAGACAATCGGACAGGTTGTAAACAGTTTATTAAAGATTATCTAAGCCAGTGGTTCCCAACCTATTTTCCCTGAAGCCCCCCCTCCTTGTATCTAAACCGGTATGACCATCTGACTGCTCGTGTTTTTTGCACTGACGGACCTATTTGTAGCGATTCTAGATCTCAGCAAGTACTTTGTTGAGTGCAATGTTGTCACAACTGATAGAAACAATGGTCAGAGCTGGGAAAATAAAACCCGAGTTGTAATAAACTTTAGTTATCTTTTAAGCTTGGTTGGTAAAGCAAAGCTTTGCATTGTAGGTGACCCAGTTTAGGACAATACAAATAACTTTAAGCGTAAGCTAGCCAACTCACAAGCTAACTTTATGTGAAAGGCTTGTGCTTTGTTATCTGCCTTTATAAAGTGTCTTGTCAGATCACCTGTGAGCTAACCTGCTAATACAAGACAACAGCTACCAGCAGTTAGTAAACAAGCTGTACCTACATTTAAAAAAAAGGGAGGACTAATTCTAAGAAATGCATGAGATGCTTGAAAGTGGCACAAGAGGAACAGGTGATGAATAAGACTGCATACAAGGTCACAAGGTTACAACAGCATGCCAAACACTGTAAATCTAAATAGAAAGAGGTTTTTTTCCTGTACGTGTCCAGGTCTGATTTGAATGTCATGCATGAGAAACAGGAAAAACAACAACAACAGTCATGTTGTCAACCAGCTTGTCTTAATCATAAACATGGCACAAGATGAACAAGACCACGAGGCACCAGCAGCTGCTATTTTTGTGTTGTTTTTGTGTTGTAAGCTTCTGAGAAATCAACAGAACTGGGTTTACCTTGTTTTGCCAACGCTATTTCAGGAGAGTGAGTATAAACATTCAGATACAACAACAAGAGGGGAATTAGTGTTGATTTGAGTTGTTCTTTTTGTCATTCTGTAGGACTGGCATCATTGCATTCACTGGACGCTAGGAAACTTAAAGAAAACTACAACGATAAATGAGGTCAGATTGTACGTGCTGAGATTGGACAAAGTGAGAAGAACGCAGCACATGGAGGGAAAACGGGAGAGCGCTTACCTAACATACTTGGCAACTCAATCAACAATCAAATTAAAGTGCTGAATAAAATTTTGGAAGGAGAATGAGGAGCTGACTATTTTCGTAGGAAAACAGGGAGCAACTGATAGGTAATGATCAAACTGCTGTAGAGGGATATGTAGTTGTTTATACACCAAACAAGACCAAGGACTAGAGAGCTGGAGTTTGGGTTGACCAATAGAATTTGTTCAGCTGTGTTGCTAATATGACATGGTACCAATGGTTTAAAAATGAGCCCGCTACAACCTAAAAATCGCAAGTTGCGTTAATGCGTTAGTGGCGTTAAAACGAATTTGTGTTAATATGTTGTTATCGCGTTAACTTTGACAGCTCTAGCTACATTTATACTGAATGTACCATTATCCCATAACTGTCACTTGTCTCACAGTTAGGGCTGTGAGTTGGCAAGAATGTGGTGATACGATACGATACTGGGGTAACGATTCAATATATTGCGATATATTGCAATACTGTAAGCAAGGCAATATTTTTTTTTTATATTTAACTTAAGGAAAATTGCAATATTATAAAGAACACACCAGAAACACACCATTTTAGAATAGGCAAAAACAACAAATGTATACTGCATGCAAAAAACAACATGGTTTTTGCCCCAAACTGCATGTGATTATCTTAAAGTGGGCATGTCTGTAAAGGGGAGACTCGTGGTACCCAGAGAACCCATTTACATTCACATATCTGGAGGTCAGAGGTCAAAGGACCCCTTTGAAAATTGCCATGCCAGTTTTTGCCAAAGTTTAACTAGTATGACACGGTTGGTACCAATGGATTCATTCGGTTGTCTAGTTTCATATGACGTCGGTAACTTCACTCTAGCTTTAAAACTGCTACAACCTCCAAAAGATGGAATAGCGGTCATGATCTTTAAGAGATTTATAAAAAATCGAGGGAGAATCGATACAGTATCGCAAAACATAAGTTCACGATACTCATGTGCATCGATATTTTCTAACACCCCTACTCACAGTGGTTGCTGTTTAGCAAAAGTCGCATAGTCTTGTTTCAACTGTCCGATTGTTTCAGTATTACACATTTACCATTATGTAAACATAACACAATTTACTGAGGACCCTCACATAAGTCTGGTTTCTGCAGACTGTGCAGATGCCCTGCCCCGGGGGAGGAGGGTGAGTAAATGTGCCTGGGGTAACAGAGGCCTGTGGTTAATTAACAGTACGAATAGCCCAGCTGGTGACATCCAGTTAAAGCCCTGTACTTCTCAGTCTGTGCATGATGGATAGGTGTTGATTACTTGATGGGTTAAATGAGAATAAAAGACAAGTTCAAGCTCGTCAAATCCACTTCAGGAAGTGCGGGTTCAAAGGAGAATTTCAAGCTACGTTTTGTCTCACCTCTAATTTGCGGAGTAATTGTTTTGTGTTTTAAGTTTTTATCACCTAAACTGATATTGCCACATGAACATTGGTTCATGGTCCATGGTGGAGACATATCAAACAACTTCTTTGTGTTTCACAGTTATGAACTGCAGGCTCATAGGACACTGTAAAATTAGCACTTTTGCAGACAAAAAAATAATTATTTTATCCAGTGTTTTACATTTTTGTTTTAGTACAACCCTCCCTCAGTAGTCTCATGGTAATAAAGTGATCTCCATCTTTGACTGGGAGAGCCTAGGACTTTGTAATGGGCAGGGTGTGTCAGGACTAGTTTGTCTATTTCTGAATGGAGACCATAAGATAAAAAGGAGCGCCTGACCGATTAGGAAATGTACAGCTGGGATTATTTGTTCAAGTACACCTCATGACAGCAGGCAGCCCCACAACAAGACCACTCAGTTAATATTGTTAAACCTGGTAATTACCCAGGTAATTCAAATTAATTTGGCTGATCAAACCTCTTCTCAAGACTGAGTGAGTGTGTTCGCACTACAGAACACAGACATTTCTATGATACGGACATTCTGACTAGTGCACGATGTCCCAGTATAGTGCCTCACACTTCCAACCTGAGCAGACGTCTAATCAGCCAGAATGAGAATAAAATGAGAAGGTTTTCGGCTTTTGTTGAGATTATGTAAGAATAAAGGTGCTGAATTGACTCTATGGTACATTTTGAGTGGTTAGTCTTTGATGTGGTTGTTTAGGGCTGCAACAAGGGCTGTCAAATTTAACGCAATTAATTGCGTTAACGCAATTTTGTTTTAACGCCACTAATTTCTTTAACGCATTATTGCAACTTGTGATTTTTAAGTTGTAGCGGATTTAAAAGTTTAAAAAAACTAAAGTGAAGATACTGGCATCATATAAAACTAAAAAACCCTAAGGAATCCATTGGTCGCCGTGTCAGACTAGCTTGAAGGAGGTTAAATAACGCTCAAAACTTACGCTAAAGTTTGGCGAGGAAAAAGGGGTCCCTTGACCTCTGACCTCAAGATATGTGAATGTGAATGGGTTCTCTGGGTACCCCCGAGTCTCCCCTTTACAGACATGCCCACTTTATGATCATCACATGCAGTTTGGGGCAAGTCATAGTCCAGTCAGCTCACTGACACACTGACAGCTGTTGTTGCCTGTTGGGCTGCAGTTTACCATGTTATGATTTGAGCATATTTTTATGCTAAATGCAGAACCTGTGAGGGTTTCTGGACACTATTTGTCATTGTTTTGTGTTGCTAAATGATTTTCCAATAGTAAATGTATTTATAGCAAATATATTTGAGTATTAAATACTTGACAAAATGTCCCTTTAAAGGTTCACTTTGAACGAATAAAAAAATCTGTGATTAACTGCGATTAAATATTTGAATGGATTGACAGCCCTAATGCATGGTTATCGTTATAGCTATCGTTCTTTGTGTGGACGGCCCTTTACACTGCAAGTCCACATGTACATGACTTAGGCAATCATGTTCTTGTTTAAGAGAACAGGCCTTCCTTTTACTGTAGTGACCAATCCTGAAAAAAGTAGAATTGTTGGAGGACTGTAAAGTTAATAGAAGCTCATCACTTCAATCTGACACACGGACACATCAATATGCTCATGGAGAGGTGGCCAATCTAACTACATGCTTTAGTTAAAGTAGTACTCATAAGGCATTCTGATGCATTAGGAATACATTATAAGTTCATATGATTATCAAATGGTAGTTACAACAATAAGAGTGTGAAATAATGAACAGGATGTGCAACAGAACTCGCTCTGAATGGAAACTTCTTTATGCCCCATTGAGCATAATAGTATAGTGAATGTATGTTTGATCCTACGTTTGAAAATCATATTCCGAGAGATGTTTATTGATGGTTATAACTACCTGAAATGCACTGAAAAGCACTTTCAAGTAAAGACTTAACACAAATTCTCCCTAATTCTCTTTTCCACTCTTCATCCTTCCTACCATCCACTCTCCCCACCCTCCTCCACTCTCGTAAGCGGTTATCGGGATTAATCCCGAGGGGAAGTGGGTCAGTTGTGCTTTCCGACCTGCATAGAGGAAGCTCAGGTCATTCATACTGAGCTTAGAGATGAGGCTAGTGGCCTGCAGCTCATCAGAGCCAAGCAGCTCCTTCTGAGAGGTGTAAGCTAGTGCTGGGTAAGAAGGGGTCAGGTATCCATGCTCATTTGTCACATAACCATGGAACTACTTACGTACACTGGAATAATCACCTCCGATTAGCTTATGATAGGTTTCTTTTTATGTCAGAAAACAAATAAGACATCTTGTACCTGTCATTTTACTGAATAGCTCAAAGAGTCGACTAAGGAATGTGTTAAAGGCATGAGAGTGTAACGTGTCTGGTATATTATTGTAAATCAAGACTTCAAGTGCATTCAAAGTAATTTGAACAATAGTGCCCCCAGTTGGTAAAAGCCAGTATTCTCAGAAGCCACAAAGCATTGTTGGGCTTTACCATGTGTGTGAAACTAAAGAAACGAAACCAGTGTGCCTCCGCTGTGATGACAGCAGCTATGGATCCATTCAGCCTTACTCAGCCACTGGATATTGATCCACTCTGGAGCAGTGTACCCCCAATAAAAGCAGCAAGCCTCAAGCCAGTATGTGCGAGAACAGAGGACATTCTCTTACCGTGGAGTCCCTGGTGGGGGAGTTAGACAGCCCGTTACTGCTCGGCTCCCATGTCGAAGAGCTGAATGCTCTGCTGCTGCTGCTGCTGCTGAAGGCCTCCTGGGTGGAGCTCCGCGAGAGGGCCTCCTGAGTAGAGCTCCGCGACAGGCCTGAGTAGCTCGGGCGGGAGCTAGTGCCATACGAGTTGGCCACATCGCTGGCCCGACTGCGGTAGCTCCGCAGGGCACTGGTGGAAGAAGACGCGGTGGAGGAAGAGGAGGAGGCATCATTGAGGCCCAGAGAGGCCAGGTCCCTGCTCAAGTCACTCTGGGATACAGATTTCCGTCGGTTGAGAGAGATGCTGGAGGCTGCCGGTGAAGAGGAGAGGTAGCTGGACTGGGCCGAGGACGAAGAGTAGGAACTGTAGCCGGTGTAGGCCGATCCCCCACTCAGCCCCGACCCTCCGTAGCTCTTGACAGGGGTTCTGCTGAGGCTCTCGCTCCGGCGGCTGCTGATGCTGCTTCCGAGGATGTCAGTGCGTGGGACGGTTCGTCCCCGGTCGCGGTCGGGGTCTGAGGAGGTGCTGTAGTTGCGGCTGCGGGCGGCGGAGCTGCTCAGATAGCTGGAGGAGGAGTAACCTGAGGATGAGGTGGAGGAGGAGGTGGGGGACTTGTAGGAGGACAGCCTGTCCCGCTCGCCGTAGGAGCTAAGGCCCGGGGTCAGGGAGGAGCTGTAGGAGCTGTAGTGGCTGGTGTAGGAGGGGCCAGCGTAGCGCTTGGCGGTGGAGGAGACGCGGGACATGCTGCTGCTGCTGCTGCTGGTTTCTCAGCCACAAGAAGGGAGAGCCTCTGGAAGACTGCATCGACTGCAGCCACAGCAAAGAGACACGAGTATTAGTTCATCAGCAACAATCAGATCAATACTTACACTACAGCAACAGCAGTTACCCTTGCTTCACTAAGCATTAATCTGCTTTTAAAGACACAGAATGATTCAAGAAGGTGCATCACCGAATAACACTTCCACCTTTTGGCATAATATGAAAACTGAAACTCTAAAGTGATATATGCTATGCTAACTGTGTAACACATTACCGAATACCAAACACTGATACTCATTGTGCAGCTATTTAAAGGATTGTATCAGCATTTTTTTTATGCTTGACCCCATTTAATTCAAATCACATTCCCTTTACATTACGCCAACCCATTTTCAAAGTATGCTATAGATTTTGTTCAGTGTGTTTTTCCTAGGGCTGTCAGAGATAATAACGCATTAACACAAATTTGTTTTAATGACACTAATTTCTTTAACGCAACTTGCAATTTTTAGGTTATAGCGTGCTCAGTTTTAAAGCTAGAGTGAAGACACTGGTTTCATATGAAACTAGAAAACCTAATGAATTTTGGATCTGGATTTATTCTCCATTTCCACTTTTGTGGTCACCGGTGCCAGAAAATTGGAACAAACGAGTGTGATAGTTTGAGTCACCCGTCATGCAAGCCCCAAAACATTATTCTCTTTAAGACTAGAGGTGATCAGTATGAATGAACAAATCTCTAACATTGAATCCTGAATCAGTAGCTTTCTGCATTGTGGCTCCCCTCACTGGTGAATGAGGGCGCCGACAATCAACCATGAACTCAGTTGTGACAGACAGGACTTTACTTACGGGTTACAAACATACTAAAAGACCGCAGAACCAACCCGGTGCACTGACTTTACTGTTGCAGGTAGAATGGTTGCTAAGCTATTAACCTTTTTAACGGCCTAGTTTTAAACTGAACTTAACCAGTTTGAGCCGGCATCGGACCCAAATGTTGTATGACAATGATCTCGTTTCAAGAGAAGACTTTGGTGTTTTAGAGCCGGTGGTGTTTTAAATCACCAGTACATGGTATCAGAAATGTTTGCTTTTGTTATGTGAATATCGGGGCTGTCAAAGTAACGCAAATTAGTTTTAACGCCACTAATTTCTTGAACGCATTAACGCAATCAATCTTTCGGAGGTTGTAGTGGCTCAGTTTTAGAGTGAAGAACCAACCATGTCACACTAGCTTGTCGCAGAGGCTAAGTAACGCTCCAAACTTAAGCTAAATTTTGGCGAGGAAAAACTGGCATGGCCATTTTCAAAGGGGTCCCTTGACCTCTGACCTTAAGATACGTGAATGTAAATGGGTTCTATGGGTACCCACGAGTCTCCCCTTTACAGACATAGTCCAGTCAGCACACTGACACTGACAGCTGTTGTTGCCTGTTGGGCTGCAGTTTGCCATGTTCTGATTTGAGCATATTTTGGATGCTAAATGCAGTACCTGTGAGGGTTTCTGGACAATATCTGTCATTGTTTTGTGTTGTTAATTGATTTCCAATAATAAATATATACATACATCTGCATGAAGCAGCATATTTGTCCACTGCCATGTTGATAAGAGTATTAAATACTTGACAAATCTCCCTTTAAGGTAAATTTTGAACAGATAAAAATTGTCAGATTTGTCAATTAATGTGTCGATTAATTTGCGATTAATCACACTTAACTATGGACTATTATGCGATTAATTGCAATTAAATATTTCAATCATTGATAGCCCTATTAGTCTGGTCACACATGGGTACTATACCATGAGCCCACATCACGCAACTCTGGGGAGCATGCTATACAATCCAGAAGGGACAGATCTATAGTGACACAAGTAGCACCAGCTAACATGCTTGCTGATACACTATTTAGGAGTGATCTAATGCTCAAGGAAGGCACAGCATCTTCTACTGACCTTTAAATCCACCTACTTGGAAAACCCGCCAGGTCCCGTTCTCCTACCGATTTCAACCCCGTTCAGCCAGGAGATAAATATAAATGCGCGTTTCTGCAACTATGGACACTTCTGACTTTCCCAAATAAAAAAACCCAACCTCAAGGAATTTTAACCATCAGAGTATGTAATACGTATAAACAGGTACACAAAATGACATATAGTGGTTGAGATTTTAATCTGCATGTTTATTTTCATGCTTTTCATCACTTGTTCTTACTAAATGTCCTCACCGCAACATTACAATAATGTTCATTTTAAACATTTTCCTTTTTTAATTCATATAATATTTTTAAGACATTTAAATAAAATTGTCATCAAGCTTTGTGCATCATTGTAAATATTGATATAAAAACATTTTTTGAAAATAGGAAATTTCATGATTTTCTCTACACCCTGAACAATTTAGACAGTAACCATAGATGTCAGTCTTCATACACAAAAATATAAAACATGTTGTTTTTTTATGACAGATATTGCAATTCTAATGTCTTTTCCGCATGTAGGTTGCAGAAATGACATTTTTGCTAATTTTACAGATAAATGGCAGCTAGCAAGATCTGCTACATCAGCACTGACTCTCAGCCTCTAATATACACAAATTCAACAGTGATGTTAAGGTGTTTTATTTGTTTGTTTTATAAATGTAGTCCAAAATACACAATTACTAAGCTGTATGGTAAGGACACACAATAAATACTTCAGGAGAAAAGGAAACCTTCACCTTGTTTTCCTTGATCTAGAGGGTCTCCTATGTGGGCGGCCAAACCCGTCATACATGAGCTCACCTGTTAACGGTTTCCATGGAAACCAGATTTGTTTGGCTTTGAATAAAACTTTTATTATCTCATTCAGATGTATGGGACAGGCAAATTTAGATGAAAAAAAATCACATAAATGATTTGTAAACAAAAAAATAGTGGTGTAATATGTATATGAAGCAATTCCATTGACATAACGTCATATCATAATTGAATTAGCTCTTTTTACGTATCTCAACATTGAGACCACAGTTGTGGGACATGAAGAAAAGTGGTGTTTGGATCCATAAACTGCTTCACACATTTTATTAAATCACAATATTTAGTAATTATTTTTTTATGACGAGATGGGTAATAACACTGTGTATATATTTATCAAGCATTGCACTGCAAATTTGAACATAAATCACACATTTCATTGCTGGGACTTAAAAAGGCTTGTCGTTGCAGAAACACCCAAATATGGAACAGAATCTCTCCTGACTATTTTGACATCTCAAATTGCAAATCCCCTCTCTTGCGGGTCACCGGCCCAGCCCTCCTCCGTCTCTCATTATAGTGCGTGTGTCTCCCACGGCTATAATGGGAGAGTCCAGCAGCGGGGTATTGGAGGTAACGCCGGGCGGAGAGCACAGTGTGTTCCTGTGGCGGCCGAGGCAGAGAGAGGCTCTTGTTCACATGCACAGCAGCCAGCGACTGAATAAATAAAAGTATCTGGTGTTGCTGATCCGTGTTGAGTTCAGTGGGGGAGGCTCCTATTTCTTTAATCTGTCTCTCCTCCCTCTTCTCTCTCTCTCTCTCTCTTACTGCTCCCTATCCTCTCTCGCTCTCTATCCTCTTCCTCCTCGGCACCCTGCCTTCTCTTCCGAGTGCATCTACTTCTTCTCCTCAGTGCAATTTCCCCTCCTTCTGGGTCTCTATGGCTTTCTCCCTTCCTCTGCATCTCCCTCTCTCTCTCTCTCTCTCTGTGACCACAGCTTTATCAATAATTCAGCATATGGATCTGGAGTAGGCAGACAGGCAGCGTGCTGGAGACAGGCCAACACACACTGCTGGCCAAAACACACAGAGCCGGGCCAGGTGGCTGTGGCCATTCCGTTGAGTACTGCTAAGCCAGCCGGGCTAACAGCACTAAGAAGCTGGCCTTGCTGTAAGTCAGCTAGCTAAAGGCAGGCTTGGTAGATGCATGAGGTTTGTATCTAGAATTTGGCAGCAGTGGTGTTTGGAGGGTTATTTTGGTTCTGTAATGCAGATGGCAACAGTAAAACATGGACACACGGTGTCTCTGACATCATCCACAGTTTTTGGATCTGGATTTTATTCTTCATCGCCGCTTTTGTCAGTTACCGGAGCCAGAAACCTGTCATGAAAGCCCCACTTCTCTTTAAGACTAGAGGTGATCAGTATGAATGAACAAATCTTTAACATTGAATCCTGAATCAGTAGCTTTCTGCATTGTGGCTCCCCTCACTGGTGAATGAGGGCGCACACAATCAACCATGAACTCAGCTGCGACAGACAGGACTTTACTTACGGGTTACAAACATACTAAAAGACCGCAGAATCAACCCGGTGCACTGACTCTACTGTTGCAGGTAGAATGGTTGCTAAGCTATTAACCTTTTTAACGGCCTAGTGTTAAACTGAACTGAGCCAGTCTGAGCCAGCATCGGACCCAAATGTTGTATGACGATGATATCTTTCAAGAGAAGACTTTGGTGTTTTAGAGCCAGTGGTGTTTTAAGTCAGCAGTATCAGAAATGTTTGCTTATGTTGTATGAATATCAGTGTTTGAAGTGGAAAACAATAAGTGCTCGTACTCCACTTATTCACATGTTGGCGTGTGTATCGGACGGTATCAACAATATCTTGCGACTTATTCCTATTTATTCATTATTTCTTTAAGCATGTTATACTGCGTCAGTTATAATCATCGGTCGGCCGATACCGAGTAACCCAAAGCATAGGTATCAGTATGGGACCGAAAAACTGGATTGGTGCATCCCTATTCATCACTGCAAATTCCATCGACTTACAAGGCTGCAGCTGGTATAAGACCAGCACATCCTTATCATCACACCAGCTCAAACCTTCATTATGTGTCTCCTCACACTGTAGACACACGGATGAAAAAATGTGTGAGTGACATTACAGTGAGAATCCCGGATGATCCGCAGAACCATACATTGTGTTTTCTGACAAAACTGTCGGTAAGACTCACTGTATAAACACGGCTCTCCACTAAAGCAATGGTTCTAAAATGAACAGTCCCAATACCCAATCAGGAACAACAAAGACAAGGTCTGTGGTTTTCTTGTGTTTATTTGGGACTCTATGGTATTTTGGAACTTGACAACCCTCAATGTACAACCCTGTATGTCCTGTGAACCCTTGACTGCACCATTTTGGCCTTGGTTGAACCTTACCCCATCTGCCTCATGCATGCACCTCTCTGTATTCCCACAGCTGTGTCACAGCCACAGACCCAGGGCAGTGGACTGAAACAAGCTCGGGCGAGCCTGGTGGGCGAGCTGCTAAGAGTGAAGTGCAAACAGCAAATCACACCCGTGGGAGTAACACCAACACACAACATGGACACACATGGTTGATAAGATGAAGGCAAACTATGGATTTCACTTCTGAGAGGAGATGTCTCCACGGAAACAACAACACACGCACAGGCATGAGCATGCGCACCACACACACACACACACACACACACACACACACACACACGCACACACAAGTGCACTCTGGCTACTCTGCATTTTCAGCCTCCCCTGAGGTTGTGTTAACCAGTAGTTACCATAGCTACCGTGGCAACGAGCTGCATTTGTTTACTTGCTACCGACGCATAAAGGACTTAAAAGTAGCAGCAGGCCAATTTACACTTACTATCAGAGCTACAGAGTGGTGGCTGAACCTAATGCTCTGTATTCCTTTCCTTCCTTTAGAAAACCACCCAGGACAAGAAAAAAAACTAGAACTAGAATTATAGAACAGGATAAGATAGAGTCAAATATCAGAGGTCAGAGGAAAATAATGAAGAATAGCAATTAGGGCTGTCAATTGATTAAAATATTTAATCACGATTAATCGCATGATTGTCCATAGTGAATCGCGATTAATCGCAAATTAATCACATTCATTCACATATCTTGAAATCAAAGGTCAAGGGAGCCTTTCAACAATGGCCATGCCAGTTTTTCCTCACGGGCGTTATTAAGCCTCCTTTGCAACAAGCTATTATGACATGGTTGGTACCAATGGATTCCTTAGGTTTTCATATGAAGCCAGTATCTTCACTCTAGCTTTAAACCTGAGACCGCTACAACCTAAAAATCACAAGTTGCGTTAATGCATTAAAGAAATTAGTGGCCTTAAAGCTGCAGTAGGCAGGATATATTTTTGGCATCATTGGGCAAAAATTCCATAATAACCTTTCAGCATATTGTAATTCAAGTGTTGTGGAGATAACTAAATTCCTGCACCTCCTCATGGCTCTGTTTTCAGGCTTTAAAAAATCTAGTCCATGACGGAAGACTTTGGCCAATCACAGGTCACTTCAGAGAGAGAGCGTTCCTATTGGCTGTGCTACGGCTGGTGGGCGGTGCTTGGTATTCCCTCAGCAGATCTCAACATGGCTGCCGGGTCACAAACGTTCTCATTTGGTGAGAAATAGGCATTGCAGGAACAGAATATTAATTCATATTTGATCAGTAATGCCTAGTTTGACTGTTTGGTCGGCGTTTGCGAGTGATTGACAGCTGGCTCTCATAGACGGAAGCTGGACAGCAGATGCTGTTAGGAGCACCGGAGGATACAGAGGCACATCATTTTTTTTTATAAAAATGACTTTTTTTAATCAGATTTGCTCCATTTCTACCCACTGCAGCTTTAAAACAAATTTGCGTTAACGCGTTATTATTGCGTTAACTGTGGCAGCAAGTGAAAATACTACAACAAAAGAGCTGATTGGTCTGCCCAGCTTCTATTGAGAAAGCAGTCAACAGAAGTGACTGCATGAGCACAGTGGAAGAGAAGATTTTAGCAGCTGACTGCTGGCAATCTTTGGCAAAGAGCTTGAGAGATGGGGTTTCACTTACTGGGCAGGTTTCAGAAAACCGAGCTAAAAACTTTTTAGGAACCACGAGTGCACTACCTGGAAATGGATTCAAGAGCAAGTTCAAGACATTCATAAAGTGTCAATCACCAGCAGCACCAAAGCTCACCTGGGTGTCACTAATGATGTCGCTCACTTTTGTTTTTAAAGCTGCACTATTCATTATTTTTATTAGAATAATGGAATAAAGGAATTTGTGTAATGTGAAAGGGGTTGCCTGTAGTGCAGCTGCCCTCAGCTCAACGAAACATTTTAGCACTTTTTAGCCCATTGTTTTGGTTTTAGAGTCTGCAACACTCTCAATAAGCCTGTTGAATACTGGACTTACATTCACCAGGTGGCCAGCATGCTGCAAAAACATATGACCTTTGATTTGAGGGATCTGAAACTACAGATAAGTACTGTCAAAAAGAAGACAAATAAGAGGTTTGGAGACTTTGGTTGCGGTCGAATAGTCTAAAAAATGATGCCCTAATCTTTTCCTAACCAATTTTCCTTAATCTAGATGGAAAATGTCATGACGTCAAGGAAAGGTGTGAAGGAGAATTCATAAGGACTTAGGAAAGACAACCGCAGTGCTAAGAGAATCCGACTACACTAACTCCAGGCTACGAATGCTTGCTTTTTTTATAAAGCAACTCTATTTATAACACATAGAAACTGACTACAGTGACAAACTCAATGCTGTACAATTCAATTAAGGATTCCTTTCCAAAACACAATCACACCTCCTAAGAAGGATGTTTTCAATTTATCCATAGTGTACAATTAAACTGTTACAACGGATGGTGCGTCGCGTAAAACGTTGCCGCCGTAAGGAATTGTGGGACGGTATTATCTTCTTTCCTTTCTTAAAGGATGGTCCAGTGTATCCTATGCTAAAGGAGATGAGGAAGGAAGCATCGAAGCATCATTCTTTAACATTTAGAGAATTTGTCCAGCTCTTATCATGGCTGCTACTTAGAGACTTACAAGTCATTTCACTCAGTTAGGAACCTTCCTCAGCAAAAAAGGGCTATTCTATGGAGGACGGAACCTACCAAAATAAAAAGTAAATGAATGAATAAATAAATAAATAAATAAATATGTCATTAAATGTAGCAAAGATATTAAAAATAACTGTAGCCATTAATTAATTGATAGAATGTGACATTAACTGATTTTTCTGTTTCAATTTGCGTCTTTATTTATTTATCTTTATCTATATTTATTTACTCTTCTGTTTAATTTTCACTTTCATTTATTTATGTATTTATTATTATACATTTTTAAACTTATTTATTTTTGCATTTATTTGTTATTTGCATGACATGTGTTGAGTGACAACTCCCATTTGCATAATGAGGCAGAAATGCATGAAGAAATGTAAAAAGAAATGCGTAAAGAAATGTATAAAGAAAAGAATACAGACATAAATAAGTTTGGGGAAATAAATAAGGAGTGAAATGCAAAGGGAAAATTGTGCATAAATAAATGCATACAAACATAAATAACTACATACATTTAAAAATGAATACAAAGTAAGTGCAAATTAATAAATAAATAATAAATGCAAAAATAAATTAATACATTTTAAAACAATAAAAAATTAATACATAAATAAATAAAAGGGAAAATTATGTCAGAAGAGTAAATAAATAAGGGAATTAATACAAAGATAAATAAATGAAGAAACACATTTAAACAGAAATATTAATTTATGTCATATTTTATCAATAAATGAATGGCTACATGTATTTTTTATATTATTTTTGTTACATCTACTTACATATTTATTCATTCATTTAGTCATTTATTTATTTATTTTTTATTTTGGCAGGTTCCGTCATTCATAGATGTCTACCTGTGCATATTATAAAATGTAGAAGTCACAATATGAACCCTAAATACAATTGCATCTCGACTATCTTTAATGAAAAAACTTCAGATAAACCTGAGTGACTAATATGTAGAAAAGTATTTGTAAGAAGCCTGAATTCTTAACATATACATTTCTATGGACTTTTCAAAGAGCCACACATTCATTGCTAATTCTCTTGTTGATTCTGACTGGGTCTATTATCTTGCTGAAATGTGCTTCTGTTGAAAATCCATCATTCTAATGAGTCAGTGAGTCAGATCTCTTACAGTATATATTGTCCTCCCAGGTCTCCTCCTGGCATATTAAAGAGCGGAGCCAATCTCAAGTGCCGTAGGAGAGTGTGTGTGATGACGCACTACGCCATAGCCGCCGTGCCCCGAGGTGACATTGTGTGAATGTAACATCAGCATGGATGCTCTCTGGTGATTTGGCAGTGAGAGTATGTGCGTCTGTGTGTGTGAGTGTGTGGAGAAATGCTGTACTATAGTAAATGGCTAGCTCAATCCCGGCTGAATCAGTACAATATAGAGATGAGTGCTGTGATTCTATGTAAAAATCTAGTTCAATGCTGGGTCACACCTATTTCCATGAAGATAGAAGCGGACACGTGTCGTCAAATGAAGGTGCAACAAATAGCTTAATATTTCACTACCATGCAGCACAAACTGGCCATCATACAGTACGTCTGTGGTGAGTCCGTAAGGATTGTTGATCAATACAAATGTTTAACTGATTACTTGGCTGACATTGTACAAAACACTCGGCTAGCAGCTTCTCGTTCTTAGCCATTACTGACCGTCGCTGACCTTTGATTGATGGCTTTTTGGCTTTCTCTCTAACACTTATAAATCCATAAGACATTCTATAGTTCCCATTGCCACAATATAAACAAAAACAGCTGCAGCAGTATAAACAAACACTCAGGTTTTGTCCGAAATTCCATACTAACATGTTATTTAGTACACTAAAACAGTATCGAAAATATTTTAGTACGTCCGAAACCTTAGTATGAAACCAATAGTACATAAATTGCATACTATTTCTGGTGAAATATTACAGTATGCAATGCTGGACACTACGGCGGCATAAATATCCCACAATTCAATGCTGTAGTAATGACAACAGACATAACAGATGTTGACAGACAGCTCTATAACGTCAATAACGCTTCAATAGAAGTGTAAGATTTCACTTTGCTAGATGTTATATATATTTTAAATTAATTCAGACTTTGATTCTAACCGACCGTCGTTTTATATCACATGAGGTTGGTACGGGTTACCATGGTTACACGTCTCTAACCGGCAAGGAGATTCTCAGGAAGTGACGACGTAAATTACTGCTCAGTGCGTCCGAAAAGATAAATACTACTGTTTATTCTCACAATAGTATGTTGAACAATAGTATACCTACTGAGTATGTAGTGCATAGTATGTGATTTTGGATGAAGCAACGTAGACATAGTGTTCCCATAATGAATAATGACTGAAACCAACATGGGGGTCTCTGAGCAGTGCTGGCTTTGGCTTGGTCTTACAGGCAGCTATATATATACACTGAAATGTGAGCAGATAAGAGACTGCTGATGTCTGTGAGGGCCACACTGACGCCTCTGCCCTCCCTCTCTGCCCGTTACAACTAAGTGCCAAGCTGTTTCATATACTACTTGGCTATTCTAACAAGCCATAGTTGAACCTTCTCCAGCCTTCCCATAGCTACTGTTTAGACCGCCCTGCTACACTTTAAAGCTGCGGTAGGCAGGTTGGAACAAATATGATAAAAAAAATATATATTTTTATAGAACAGTCACTATATCCTGACAGTAGTGCATGAGACAAGTCATCTGAAAAAAATCATGTGCCTCTGTGTCCTCCGGTGTCCTCCGGTGCTCCTAATGGCATCTGCAAGATTTCACAGACCGGAGGAAAACAACCAATCAGAGCCGAGCTGGAGCCTGGCCATCCCTGAGCAGCTGTCAATCACTCATAAACTCCGATCACACGGTCAAACTAGGCAGCGCTGATCAAATATGAATTAATATTCTGTCACTGTAATGCCTATTTCTCGCATAAAATGCTTTCAGAAACATATTTTAGTGTACTGTTTAGCTGTAAAATGAGAAAGTTTGTGACCATGTTGAGATCAGTTGAGGCATTACCAAGCACCGCCCACCAGCCGGAGCAAACTTTCTCATTTTACAGCTAAACAGTACACTACAAGATGTTTCTGAAAACATTTTACGCAAGAAATAGGCATTACAGTAACAGAATATTGATTCATATTTGATCAGCGCAGCCTAATTTGAACGTTTGATCGGAGTTTGCGAGTGATTGACAGCTGCCTCCGAATGAACAGCCAATAGGAACGCTCTCTCTCTGAAATGACCTGTGATTGGCCAAAGTCTCCCGTCACGGGCTAGATTTTTTAAAGGCTGAAAACAGAGCCATGAGGAGGAGCAGAAGTCTAGTTTTCTCTCAGAACACTTGAATTACAATATGCTGAAAGGTTATTATGGAATTTTTGACGGCAAAAATATTCTGCCTACTGCCACTTTAATTCCCCCCCAGCCAGTGTGTGTCAGTACAGTGCTGTATATCATGCAGTATTTACAGCTAGAAAAAAGGGAAATGAGCTAGAGAAATGCACAATGAGGGCATACGAACACTTACAAGTGCCAAATAAAACCACACAATTAAAGTGGCAATAAAAACATCTGGTTCATAAAGATTCTGTGAAAGAAGAGATTAAACATCAGTGTGTTTCCTCGTCCTAGCTCCTCCAGCAGGGCCTTCCAAAGCTCTGGGGTTCTGACTGTAGCAGCGCTGTCACCTTTCATTTCCCATCCTACTTTATTAAACTCTCAAAAACAAAACACTGCATTCAAAGGTTGCAACTAAGGAGAAAAGCTTGTTTTTTTTTCATGATCAACTGCATTTTCTGCTACAAAGAAATTCTCACCTCTCATTACAATTTTGAACTACACAACCAAGTTTCTACAATATGAAAACCTGGAGAGAAGCAGCCAATTAGCATTTATCATTACCACCATCTGTTGGTGACTCACATGAGAGGCCATAAAAGCAGCAGTGACCTCAGAGAGGCTGCAGTGATTGATGCGCTAGCCTCTACAGCCGCCTCTCATAATTCTTTATTCATTGAGCTAATCATTTGGTCAATTAGATACCATTATTATTTGAAACACCTATCAATCTCTGCCATTCCACTGAGTGATGCCAAGAGAGGCATTAGATACTCAGAAGTGGCTAAAAGCAACTAGTGGTTAAAGCATTAGTTCACACTGGTGGTGGAACAGTTTCACTTTTCAACACTTGCTTCCTGTCTATTCACAGAGCGTTAATCACCAGCAGCAATAACAGCTCACCTAGGTGTCAATGATGAAGTTACTCAAATTTGACTTGGCCTATAAGATCATACTGTTAAAGACAAGTACTACCTCCTGTCAAAACTGTAGCTATTCTGGAAAATAACACTATAAATTCCAGTCTGGTTTCCACCGACAGGACTTAACGGAGACCGCCATTCTTTGTGTCACAAACGAAGTTCTGACTAAGCGCACTCTGGTAAGTGATGCGTTTGACACTGTTAGGCTTAGAAGGCGGGCTGGGATACCTTGAACAATACATTTCAATTTTATATGTCAGACCAAAATATTCCATGTCTTAATAAATGATCATGTTTTAATATGCGGTGTGTGTACCTGCTGCCCTCCTTTGGCTACAAAATGAGTTGCATTGAAATATCTTATCATTGTTTTTTATTATCTCTCTATTATCGCAATAACTCTATGAAGCTAGAGAGACAATTCAAAACAGACTGAGACATGTCTCAAACACTTCCCCAACTTACCTGGGATAAAACAGAAATTATTTTTACTGGCACAGATACTATAGCTAAACTGATGCTGGATTTCTTTAGGCTGGTATTGATATTTGGGAGTTTAAAAATATTTATATTTTTTGTAATTATTATGTACATGTTATAGAAACAAACAATCTTGATATTGGTCCCTTAAAAATACTTTTTTTAAAGCCTTGTGACCAAGATACATTAGGGGTGTAAGAAAATATTGATACACATGAGTATATTATGTTTTGTGATACTGTATCGATTCTACAAAAAGCTGTCATACCTGCATGTCATGAAGGAGGTTAAATAATGCTCCAAAGTTATGCAAAGTTTTGGTGAGAAAAAAACTGGTATGGCCATTTTCAAAGGGGTCCCTTGACCTCTGACCTCTGACCTCAAGATATGTGAATGAAAATATGTTCAATATGGATGCTACCCACAAGTCTCGCCTTTACAGACATGCCCACTAAAAATGATGGGTTTGAATATTTCTGAATACCGGGGTCCCTAAACAGTCTTAAAATTGCATAAATTGGGTATGACTGGAAAGCTATGACTCTTGTGGATCCAACGAGTCCAACTGTATTCATGTGTGTAATGATGTTAGTCACCATAATAGCCATCTCACATAGGTGCTTTTTTTAGTCAGATTGTATACATATGGTGTGTCTTTATACTACAACTAACTGACAGTTCGCCTTACTTACAGTATCGCAATATATTGAATCGTTACCCCTGTATCATGGTGGGTCTTGTATCACCAGATTCTTAAATGGGACAGTGTTTCTAAATTACCTCAAACCAGATTTGGCATTTCTGCACTGCAATTTTTTGTTACTTATCTGCTGACAATATACACCGATACTGATGGATCTGCAAAAAGCTATTATCAGCTGATATATCAGCATGGCCGATTTATCAGTCCAGCTTAGTGATACTCAACTTACTGGCCAGATGCTGGATGGCCCTGCCTACCAATTTCTAATGCACAATGAAAACAAATGGATTTTTTTTTTTGGACTTTTAATGTTAATATGGTGCCAGAGTGCTTAAAAGCATAAAAATAGACTAATAGAGCTTATTTATAAAAAAAAAAAAACAAACAAACAAAAAAACGAATGTCCATCAAATTAATTTGAAAGTAAATAATTTTATAGAAAGATGAGTTATGGGCCTTTTCATGTTTATTCATTTTATCTGATAAATATTATGAATGTTTGTTTATTTATTAATTGGCCCCTGGCCCCCTGTCATTTTGCAAAAGTGGCTATAGTACTATGAGTGGCTACCAGATACTGTTAAGCACAGTTATACTTTGCGTCAGTGCTTGAAGGGGAAAAAAATAAGTGCCAGTATTCCCCTTATTCACATGTTGGCGGGTGCATCGACCGGTATCAGCAATCTCTTGTTCCTATTTATTTATTATTTATTATACTTGGGCTATGCATCTTCTACAGTAGGCCTATAATACTCCAATAATATTCACACTGACACATTATAGGGTTAAGGTGGTGTGTTTGTATACAGTGTTAATACTTCCCTGTGTTATTTGTCGTATCTCTCTATAATACTGTATATTATAGGTTGTCTATAGCCTGGAATCAACAGCAGCCAGCCAGACTGGCAGGTATACATGCAGAGCTGAGGTGTGTGTGAGCTATTCATTCAGTCAGGATGCTATTGGGTTTGGTATCAATATTACAGCAGCGTCGTTCTCAACCCCCCTCCACCGTGCCGTGCGTTGGCTCATCTAGAATCTCTCTACATTTGCTTTTATATCCATATGGCTTATTAGGGGCGGCGCAAAAACGCTGGCGCTGCGCTGTTATGAATCTCCATTATGAATCTCCCAGAGTACCTGATATTGAAAGAGCAGAAAAGAGTACCAGCAGCTTGTGAGAAGTTCCGGTACGCAAGAGAAAGTCACGTCGGTACTGTGTACAGTGCTTCAAGCACTGTTTCGCCTATTGTAATGCTTTGTTCACCTGCTGCTGAAAACAACTCCAGCTGGTCCAGAACACTGCAGTGAGGCTTTTAACAAAAGCAGATGGTCAGGCACCTCTGTATTTAAAGGAAGAGTTATGTCCTCTGACCTTGAGGAGGAGCTTCAGATCATCAGAGAGGGGACCTCTGGAAAGGTCAAGGATGAAAACTACAGGGGATTGTGCTTTTGCTGTTGTTGCTCCGCGGCTCTCAGAGAAGCCAAATCAGTGCACATCTTTATAAAGCGCCAAAAAAAGCCCCATTTGTTTTCTCTGGCTTTCTCCACTATATCTCCATTAGAGATCTGAATATATTACCAACACTGCATTATATAATAGATAGGTTGGATGGCAGTTCTGGTGTCTAATGCAGCGGATATTTGTTGAAAATGCGTTTGTGCAAACAAAACTGTTGGATAATGTTTTCAGACTGATATTGGCATCGTCAAAACCTTTTAGCAGTGTAAGCTGCAATTTCAATTCTACATTAGTGTGAAAGTCTAAATGTCTACATGGCAGTAATGCGGTAAACTGAGAAGGAACCGACGTGAAGCATCACCTTTCTAGTTTAGTCATTGGTAAGTTGATAAAACATAACTTATTTTTCTAACTTTTTCTGACTCTCTTTCATAAAGGGGCCAGTCAATTTTGCTGTGATACATCTGAATCATGCAGCCAGTGATGTAAAACTCTGGAATGCACTATGAACTACATGTACTTGAGGATATTTCACATTGTCAACTGGGACAGCTTCTGTGTGTGTGAAGTACCTGCTGTATTTGTAGCGGTGTGTGTCAGTCCCCGCAGGCTGTGATGGCTCTTGGGCAGCTCATCCTACTGTTGCTACCCCACAGTGTACACACACTCCTGCGGAAACACACAGACATATTACATGACATACCTGTCACCACAGAGGACAGACCGCTGAACCAGAAACATTAAAAATGTTTTATCTTTTTCTGTCGACTGGGGAATTTCTTTTACAAATATATACAGCATCACTCAATCATATGCTGTCAAACACCGCTATCAAACTGTCTAGTAGGACAGGAAATCCCTGCCCGAGTATAGCAAACGCTGCATGTGACAAATATCCTATTACCTATAGCGCTATAAATTGCCAAAGATAGCAGAAATCGACATCTCCTTGATCTGTTTAGGGCTGTCTCTCTCAGAAAACTGTTCACGTTCAGCATGAAGTGAACGTACAGGCTACCGGTCAACACATTCTCCGGATTTCATGTCCAACCATTAAAGATTGATGATGCATCCTTCAGCTCGTATTATCAAATCCGGAGAAGTTGCTCAATTATAAAGCTCACGTAAAGAGAAAGTCGATAGGTTGGCTCCATCTTGTACGGCTTCATTATGTGGCACTTTCAGCACTTGTTTCAAAGCGCATATTTCACCATCACAACCTTATACATTTTCACTATTCAATGCAATCTTGCCACATATCAACTGGTGACATGCCCTGCCCTGAAGAGCTGTTCACAGTCCTTCAACTCGTGCTAGAAAAATCCAGAACTTTCCTAAACGTTAATCCTCGTCCTCTAATCATCGTCTCCTCGGGAAGACGTGCCCTACAGCTGAGCCCACACAGTACGCATTAAACTGTCAAGCAGGTACCTAAAAGAAGAAAAGGGAGGAAGAGTGGCAGTTAAGTTGGTTTGTAAGAGGCTCACCCTTGTTGTTCTGAGCGGCCAGGCCAATAGACAGAAAGCAATGGGGTGCTACTTGGGAGGCTGTGGCCCCAGAGTGTGAGAGGATAGTATGAGCACAGCGATCCAGAATGCCACAGATCAAGTTACAGTGCCGGTAAATATAGCAGACGCCTATGACCTCTACAGGTCACTCAACACTCAGTGGCATTCCAATTTGCTCTTAAAGGACTAGCATTAAGGCTTTTTATAAGCCAAGCTGGGTAAGCATTGAGTCCACACCGCTGCTGCTGCTTTAGCCAGCAGATTGGTTGCTTTCACAGAAATTAAACTCTGATGTGAGCTCCACTGGATCATGATTCATCCACTGCGTTCCTCCAGTAACATTGCTGCATTGCTGCTGTGTATACACCCCAAACTGCCACACTAAGTCATTTGTTTGCTGTCAGATTTCACATAGCAACGTGCAAATTTGTCATCAATTACAACACTGATGGTTCTGACTGTATTTCAGCTTTATATGACTTTATCTTCTGCAGTGTAATTTCTTCAAAATAAAAGTCTACCTCGAGGTACGACCGTATCCCTTATTCTGGCCACATGTGTATATAATGTAGTTGCAAAACTGATGTATTTACCAGTAAATTCGATTATTTTCTAGCACAGGGAAACCAGTTTGACGTATGCGTGTAAGACAATGGAAAAAAGACAGACGTAGTACTGTGGTGGCCGGTCTGCGTGGAGGGGTATAGCGTTACATTACATGACACTACTAGGAAGAGATGGGACGACACCACAACAGAAGCCATACCCGATGCACCGCAGTGTGGCCGGTCAGTCTATGAACACACTGATTTGAGGCAAATATCTCTATATATGTATTTGAAATATTCCGCATGAAGTGTGGAGGTAACGTTTTTCCACACGTGACTAGATACCCACTCAGACACACAGAGCTGGTTGCTGGGTGATGGAAGCAGCGGGGCAGGTTGACAGAGTACCGATGAAGGGGGGCGGAGAGGAAACTCACCGTCCCTCAAGTCCACTGGACTGGGAGGTAATTAAAGCGAACCACAAAGTTAACACAACGCTTATTGACTAACTAACTAACCTGCGTGACTTATTTCGTCCGTGTAACCGCGGTGAACGCCCCGCACCGGTTAGTTAACTCGCTAACTAGCTAACTCCAGTAAACAGTAGCTCATCTGCGGTGCACTAGTGATGGGAATTCCGGCTCTTTTTAGTGAGCCAGATCATTTGGCTCAGCTCACCAAAGAATAGCCGGCTCTTTCGACTCCCAAACGGCTCTTCGTTTTTACCACTTCTGCCTTTTATAATTCAGCTAAATTTAGCTTTAGCTGTTTTGACCTATGATTAGTATGTGTGCACATATATCACTTAAATGATTCAATATGATTATACTGTAGCCGTGCGCCTTGGGTTCGTCTAACTGATATAATATAAAAATAACAAACGATGTGGTGAATGAAAAGTGAGCAGCAACTGCCGCCAGCTTTATTTATTTCTCCTTCCACACCACAACAGACCTGTAGCGGAAGCTCCCCAAACTCGTCTTCCTGCCCTAGGCAACAGAAAAGGACCAAACATCTTCTTCACCAAAATACAGTTTTAACCCATGAACAAATGTAGGAGAGTCTGTTACAATACTAAACCCTATAATTTCCAGAATATCATAATTTTACATGCTGCTTCGTTTCCGACTGTCACTCATCTTGTCTGCTATTCGCGCACCGCACTCCTCTCTCTCTTTCTCTCCTCCTCTCCCTCCTGCTCTGTACCTGTAGACCATCAGCGTGCCGTGCACCCCCGCCCCTCCCTACTTGATGGTATGATCCTTGTCTGTCATCACATCATTAACACAACATTCAGTCACAGTCAGGAGGAGATCATCCTATCATTCTGCCTTGAATTAATAAAAAAGGAAAAAGAAAAAAAACGTCTCTCGGATGGGAGCCGGCTCTTGTCGTTCACTTAAAAGAGCCGGCTCTTTGAACCGGCTCGTTCGTGACCGACCCATCACTACGGTGCAGTGTGTTCACAGACCACCGCATCAACCCGGAGTGTGTGAGCGAAATGTGGGCACTGCTACACACATTTCACGGTAAATAATACACCTTCACTGTGAACGTTTAGTTAGTTTAGCTGCTATTATAACCCCCAAACAGACCGCAGGGTAGTTTATGTAGAAAGTAGTTAATGTACCTGTCTTAACAACTTGACATTATGCTAAAATAAAGAGCTGTTCTGCGGTCATATTTCAGTGGCTCATTGTGACTTCTATAGTGTTTGATAAGGGACGTTATATATATATATATAACATGCCGTAGAGAGGAGTTTGACTTGCACCTCTCATCAGGGTTATTGTGGTGCTGTGAGGCAGCTAACAGCTACTGAACTGCATTCACTCACCTCCCAATTGCAGCTCATCTCGATCCAAACACGCAGCGAAACGCCCCCAAAAGTGTCTTTACGGCTGTTTTTGTCGCTTTTTACCGGTTGACCGATAGTGTTGGATAGAGCACTACACCGTCCTGGGCTTTAAATCAACCCTACACTGGTATATATATATATATATATATGTTTATATATCTTTATATATATATATATATACAGCCATTATCTTCTGTCCTCTTGCAGTTGTAGAGTTTCTCAGCAACCAAGTAACGGTTATGCTCGCTTTAACGGTGACGTCAGTCCGGTTAACGGAGCTCGTTTCTGATTGGTTCATACCTCTACGTGAGCGTCACCAGCCCAGCGCAGCGACCCGCCTCCTTACACCGTCGCCATGGCGATGAACGTAAACATAAGATTTGCTTTCATTGAAAAAAAAGGCTGCTTTTGAAGGCAATGGTGAACGACGCTCACTCATTTCCAATAATGATTCATTTACACCTCAGCTTTGACCCCTGGGAAACTATCGCTATTTTAGAAGTAGTATAGGGACAATATTAATACCAATGGTTTTAAGTAAGTAATTGAAAATAAATAGTTAATACGGTTATAGTAGTTCTAATGATAATACTTAGGGTGAATTAACCAAATGTGGAACATTATTTGTATTTCAGACTTCTGGAATATTGTGACATGAAGACAATACATTAAAGGATGATGACATCACTGTAATGCATAAAATAATATGTATGAACATTCTAAATGACTTAGAGACAACTAAATTTAAAATAGTTTTTAAAATTCTTCATCCGTTAGTAAAGCTTTTTATTATACTTAGAAATCTGGAGCTCAGTCCAGTTTCATTAAAATCGTATGATAGTATTTTTTTTTAAGTTAAAAACATATACCAATCATATTCTTTAAATGGAGCACTGTTTTAAAAAGTAAGTATGTTGCAAATATCACACTGAGTAGAGATTGTCAACTGTGAGTGTATTGTAGCAGCACGCTTCAGATGTCTACCTAAACTAGCCTAATGTTCAAAAATGTGACATCATTAAAGGATGACGACATCACTGTTATATATCAAATAATATGTATGAACATTCTAAATTACATATGGAAAACTACATTTAAAATTGTTTTTAAAATTCTTCATTCAGTAGTAAAGATTTTTTATCATAGTTGGAAATCTGTAACTCAGTCCAGTTTCATTCAAATTTCATGAGAGTAATTTCTTTTATTAAAGTTAAAATAATACTGTATACAGATTAATACCAATGATATTCTTTAAATGAAGCATTATTCTGAAGAAAAAAAAATATATTGCAAATATCCAACTGAGTAGAGATTGTCAACTGTGAGTGTATTGTAGCAGCTCGCTTCAGGTGTCTACCTAAACTAGCCTAATGTTCCAGAATGTGACATCATTAAAGGATGATGACATCACTGTTATACATAAAAGAGAATGTATGAACATTCTAAATGACATATAGACAACTACATTTAACATTGTTTTTAAAGTTCTTCATCCATTACTATAAATATTTATTATAGTTAGAAATCTGGAACTCAGTCCAGTTTCACTCACATTTTATGACAATAATTTTTTTAAAGTAAAGACATATACAGATTAAAACCAACCATATTCTTTAAATGAAGTACTGTTTTAAAAAAATAAGTATGTTGCAAATATCCAACTGAGTAAAGATTTTCAACTGTGAGTGTATTGTAGCAGCTCGCTTCTGGTGTCCACCTAAACTAGCCTAATGTTCCAGAATGTGACATCATTAAAGGATGATGACATCACTGTAATGCATAAAAGAGTATGTTTGAACATTCTAAATGACATATAGACAACTATAATTAAAATTGTTTTTAAAATTCTTCATCCAGTAGTAAAGATTTTTTATCATAGTTAGAAATCTGTAACTCAGTCCAGTTTCATTTAAATTTCATGACAATATTTTTTTTCAAATTAAAAACATATAAACATTAAAACCAACCATATTCTTTAAATGAAGCAATATTTTGAAGAAAAAACAATATGTATGTTGCAAATATTCAACTGAGTAGAGATTTTCAACTGTGAGTGTATTGTAGCAGCTCGCTTCAGGTGTCTACCTAAACTAGCCTAATGTTCCAGAATGTGACATCATTAGAGGATGATGACATCACTGTTATATATCAAAGAATATGTACAAACATTCTAAATGGCATATTGAAAACTACATTTAAATTTTTTTTTTTTAATTCTTCATCCATTAGTAAAGATGTTTTTTTAGAAGTCTGTAACTCAGTCCAGTTTCAATCACATTTTATGACAATATATATTTGTTTTAAGTTAAAAACATATACACATTAAAACCAATCATATTCTTTAAATGGAGCACTGTTTTAAAAATTAAGTATGTTGCAAATATCCAACTGAGTAGAGATTGTCAACTGTGAGTGTATTGTAGCAGCACGCTTCAGGTGTCTACCTAAACTAGCCTAATGTTCCAGAATGTGACATCATTAAAGGATGAAGACATCACTGTTATATATAAAAGAATATGTATGAACATTCTAAATGACATATGGAAAACTACATTTAAAATTGTTTCTAAAATTCTTCATCCCTTACTATAAATATTTATTATAGTTAGAAATCTGGAACTCAGTCCAGTTTCATTCACATTTTATGACAATATCTTTTTTTTTTAAAGTTAAAATAATACTGTTTACAGATTAATAACAACCATATTCTTTAAATGAAGCATTATTTTGAAGAAAAAAAAAAAGTATGTTGCAAATATCCAACTGAGTAGAGATTGTCAACTGTGAGTGTATTGTAGCAGCTCGCTTCAGGTGTCTACCTAAACTAGCCTAATGTTCCAGAATGTGACATCATTAAAGGATGATGACATCACTGTTATACATAAAAGAGAATGTATGAACATTCTAAATGACATATAGACAACTACATTTAACATTGTTTTTAAAATTCTTCATCCAGTAGTAAAGATTTTTATTAGACTTAGAAATCTGTAACTCAGTCCAGTTTCATTAAAATTTTATGACAATCATTTTTTTTAAAGTTAAAAACATATACAGATTAAAACAAACCATATTCTTTAAATGGAACATTATCTTGAGGAAAAAAAATAATTAGTATGTTTCAAATATCCAACTGAGTAGAGATTGTCAACTGTGAGTGTATTGTAGCAGCTCGCTTCAGGTGTCTACCTAAACTAGCCTAATGTTCCAGAATGTGACATCATTAAAGGATGATGACATCACTGTTATACATAAAAGAGAATGTATGAACATTCTAAATGACATATAGACAACTACATTTAACATTCTTTTTAAAGTTCTTCATCCAGTAGTAAAGATTTTTACTATATTACATCATTAAAGGATGATGACATCACTGTAATGCAATAAAGAACATTTATGAACATTCTAAATGACATATGGAAAACTAAATTTAAAATTGTTTTTAAAATTCTTCATCCATTACTATAAATATTTATTATAGTTAGAAATCTGGAACTCAGTCCAGTTTCACTCACATTTTATGACAATCATTTTTTTTAAAGTTAAAAACATATACAGATTAACACAAACCATATTCTTTAAATGAAGCATTATCTTGAGGAAAAAAAATAATAAGTATGTTTCAAATATCCAACTGAGTAGAGATTGTCAACTGTGAGTGTATTGTAGCAGCACGCTTCAGGTGTCTACCTAAACTAGCCTAATGTTCCAGAATGTGACATCATTAGAGGATGATGACATCACTGTAATGCAATAAAGAACATTTATGAACATTGTAAATGACATATAGACAACTATAATTAATATTGTTTTTAAAATTCTTCATCCCTTACTATAAATTTTTATTATAGTTAGAAATCTGGAACTCAGTCCAGTTTCATTCACATTTTATGACAATAATTTTTTTTACAGTTAAAAACCTATACAGATTAAAACAAACCATATTCTTTAAATGGAACATTATAATTAGTATGTTTCAACTGAGTAGAGATTGTCAACTGTGAGTGTATTGTAGCAGCACGCTTCAGGTGTCTACCTAAACCAGCCTAATGTTCCAGAATGTGACATCATTAAAGGATGATGATGACATCACTCATTTTTCGGACAATTTTCAGACTTTTTTTTTTTCGGACAAAAACCCTCATACTTTCACACATCTGGAGGTCAGAGGTCAAGGGACCCCTTTGAAAATGGCCATGACAGTTTTTCCTTGCCAAAATTTAGTGTTAGTTTGGAGCGTTATTTAACCTCCTTCACTACAAGCTAGTCTGACCTGGTTGGTACCGATGGATTCATCAAGTTTTATAGTTTACTATGATACCAGTATTTTCTCTACGGCTTTAAAACTGAACCAGTTGTGTTAAAGAAATTAGTGGCGTTAAAACCAATTTGTGTTATTATCACGTTAACTTTGACAGATTTAGTCGTCTGATAATCTTTCTCACTGCGACGAGGTGGTAATCTGAAGTATAACATTCTGCTAAATCAGCAGGAACTCCGTCCATTAAATGTTCAGCTTGATGAAGGAAATCAAATGTTTTGCGGCTCCAGAAAGATTTTTTTTTGCCTAAATTGGCTCTTTTGATAGTAAAGGTTGCTGACCCCGCGTTAACACTCTACCCTCCGACTTGAACTTGGACGACACGAACGAGTTCTTTTGGAGCGAATGTGGCGTTGACCCCTCGGGAGCATCGCCTTTCTAGAAAAGCCAGGTAACAGATGTGTGGCATCTGTCCGTCAGGTAGACTGTTTGCTTCAGTGTGTTTTTTATTTTATGTTTTATTTCATTGTTACGGTTGAAGAGTTAATGTGGCAGCTCGACACTGATGGTGTTCAGTGATACTAATACATGTGTACGTTACCTTAGTCTTTGTTACAGCAGTAGTTATCACAACAGACGTCACCATGATGTTTAGGTTTAAGTTTCTCTCTTACAGGTCGTGGAAAAAAAAGTTATTTTCTGGCCAGTTTATGTGCTCAAAAAAGTATGAAAAGCAAGTTGAGTCCAGACCTCAACCTCACTGTGTATATTTACATGTACAATAGTATACTATGTGTACATATTTATGTACAACACTGTACAGGTATGTGTTTGTTTCACAGTCTCTGTGCTGTTTGTTGTGAGCTATGTGAGTCTCAGTTACATCGTATTCAATATAATGAAGCATGTCATGTTGGAGACTTGCTGTGGATAGGGCTGTTAATCGATTCAAATATTTAATTGCGATTAATTGCATGTTTAATTAGTTCAAAATGTACCTTAAAGGGAGATTTGTTAAGTATTTAATACTCTTATCAACATGGGAGTGGACAAATATGCTGCTTTATGCAAATGTCGGTATATATTTATTATTGGAAATCAATTAACAACACAAAACAATGACAAATATTGTCCAGAAAACCCTCATAGGTACTGCATTTAGCATAAAACAATATGCTGAAATCATAAAGCTGCATGTGATGATCATAAAGTGGGCATGTCTGTAAAGTGGAGACTCGTGGGTACCCAGAGAACCCATTTACATATCTGAGGTGAAGAACAAGCGATAAAAGTACACAAGTATTCTCAGCTTCATGTAGTTAAAGTATCAGCAGTGAAAGTACACAAGTATTCTCAGCTTCATGTAGTTAAAGTATCAGCAGTAAAAGTAAAGTATTCTCAGCTTCATGTAGTTAAAGTATCAGCAGTGAAAGTAAAGTATTCTCAGCTTCATGTTGTTAAAGTATCAGCAGTGAAAGTAGAACTTTTGCTGCAGTTTGTGAAACTTAAACTTGATCTTGAAATATCAACATTACCTGCAATAAACTGTGATTTAATAAAGAAGACGATGGTTTAGAGTAGATAAATATAGCTGATGAGACAGAAAGACAACAACACATATTCAACTAAATATTACAGTTTATTCATCACCACTCAATCACATAACATTGAAATATTCAAACTCGTTTTCCAGTAAAGCCAAGCGTATTTACTACCACGTCTGGTATTAACATGTACCCAAATTTCAATGAGATTATTTACATCTTTTCTTTAAAAAAAAGAAGCAAAACAAGAAGAAAAATACCCAAAATGCATCATGTTGTTAAACTATACTACACATAAAGCAGCTTTAACCTACTAACGATACATCAGAGCTACAATTTAATTATGCAAAATAAACAGAAATTGTGTTAACCACCTTTGTTGCAGACATCTAACTGGCAAATCATAAATATTTAGCATATAGTTAGAGTGATTCTAAATATTAAAAGTATATTGTAAGTACTAAATAGATCATTAATAAAAAAAAATATGAGGACAAACATCTGTGTGGCAACAATTAATGACATTATATGTGTCAAATAAGAAGCAATATTTCACATTTAAACAACATTCAGGTTACATCCAGGTTAGTGTGGTTCTTAGCCAATTTAAAAACTGAAATTTGGAGCAATGAATGAATTATTTTCATCCCAAGAATGAACTGATTTAATCTAGCGCCACCAGCTGGTTCAGACAGATTTCTAATCAGCATGCTAACTCAAAGTGTTAGTGCAAACATGTCACTATTATCATTTAGCATGATAACTGAAAAAATGCTAGCATGTTACCATCAATAATACGAAATGCACACATGAATTGTAATCACGTCAACATACTGATGGTCACACCGTGACTCGGCTGTACTTTTGACTCATTTTTGATCCAGCCAACACGTTTGTTCTGATTTATACTGTAATAAGAACCTCACGGTGCTGCTGACATGATTAGGTCATGTTTTTCCTTAATTTCCAAAAAAATAATTTGTAACTTTCTCGACAAAACCTTTCTTTTGTTTCCTCTCCTGTTTTTCTTCAGACAATTCCTCCTGCGTTTTTGTAAGTTTCTGTCGTTTTACTTTGGAGATGATGTCTGCTTTGTCCCTCATTGCCTCCAAGGACTGAATTCGAGCCGTGTAACCCTCTTTGGCCTCTGATTTTTCTCCTTCAATCAGCATGTCGATGTACTCTGGAGTGGTCAGAGGGTTCGGCCTCAGGGCGATCTCTTGCAGACGAGTTATAGAGTGAGCCGACTGATCCATGAGGGACACGATCATGTCTTGGAGTTGAGCAATCTCTTCCTCTTGCCTCTCGATCACTTCCTGAATAGTCATCTTTTCTTTCGTTGCTTTTTTGTACTTGTCTTTTAGCTCTTGCAGCGTCTTCTTCTCTTTTACTTGAACATAATCCCAACTGTAGGTCTGGTTGAAATGCAAACTCCAAATGCATTTTCCAGGGCAGACGGTGCACCTCCCTGTCCCATCCATTGATGCGCAACCACGTTTTTCATTATCATCTGCTATCGCACACGGGTAGTGGCAAGTTATTGAACATTTCTGGCAGTTGGTGATGTACTCTCCTTTCTTTGTGAGCAGTTTCTTGACCGGCTTTGTGACCTCCACCTCAATCTCAAAGTTTTCATTTGTAGTCATGACTGTTTCGTGCTCTTTAATCTTTTCTTTGGTTGTCTTGATTTCTTCGAGTTTTGCTAATCCAGCTCTAACTTGTGGTTGCAAACCTTCAACGGCTGTTTCAAGGTGCTTTCTTTCTTTTAGAACCTCTTGGGTCATCAGCAAGCTTTTGGTTGCCATTTTATGCAAAGCAGTGAAGAACTTCTCCATACTTTTGGCACACATGTTCCAAAACATTTCGTCAAAGTTGTCGTCATCATCCTCATCAGAATCTTCGCCACAGGCCCGGTCACTGCTGCTTCTGTTGTCTGCAAACAATGCAGAGTTGTTGAACTTGAAGTGAACCGGAAGCCCTATGTCATTTTTTGGACATGGAACCCCGGAGACGTTTATTGCCTCAAGAACCGGTGGCTGCTTGCCATCTGCAAAAGTCACCAGCATCTCAATGTTCTCTGCCACATCTTTGCCAAAAATGGAGAGCACCGAGTCAAACACATACCGCTGTGTTGCGGTTAGTCGTGCAAGAGAGGCCTGAGTAACAAAACACACTGCATCAATCTCACTGACTCCATTGGCTGAGGTGAAAAGCCTCCGGATTTGCTCGGTGATCTCCCTGTCTCTTCCTATTCCTCTTGTATCCCCAAACCCTGGTGTGTCCACAACAGTCAGAGAGAAGGGGATTTTAAACCCCTCTTGGTAGTTGACTTTGTACACAGTGACCTCAGAGGTCTGGCTGTCAGCTTGCGATCTAGACTGATCCTCATCAATTAACTGAAATCGGAAAGTGTCCTTCCACTCCACACCAACGATGTAGTTGATCATTCCATTGATCAGAGTGGACTTTCCTGATCCGGTCGCTCCAAGAACCATTATTGTGCGATTTTGCCTCATGCTTTCTTTGCCAAAGTTAAACCTCCGGCATCCATCGATGTCCATATCGTTTTCTGTCAGAGGCAGTTTGTAAAGTGAGGGAGATCCAGAATTTATTCTCTTACTAACATGTTTGAGGAATTCTGCAAGACGTGCAAATTCACGTTTTGTTGTGCAGACATTAACGGTGATGCTCTCTTTGCTTCTGCCGGCTACACCACAATCACATCGGACCCTGACGACATATTCTGTCTCTAACTGAAGCCCTGAAATGATCGCCTTTTCAGCTCTCGACATGATTTGGCTCCATTGGAGAGCTTCCTCTTTCACCCTGTTGTCCTTTACGGCGTACTCCACGATGTAGCTCAAGATGTGGACATCTTGTCCAAGGTCAGCAGGTTTCTCCCAGCTAACTGATATCTCACTTGAGTTTGGTTCAACTTGAGGTTCTCCAGGAGGACTGCAAGGTAAGGTTTTAATGGAACCACTGCCTTCATTGGCTGGCCCAACACCCGCCGAGGTCACTGCTCTGCATCTGAACATATACTCTGTGTCAGGACTCAGATCGCTCACTGTGACTTCTGCAGCTGTTGATGCTGTCTTCTGTTTCCATCCATCCTCTCCAGTGACACAGTACTCAACAGAGTAGGAGGTGATGTTCTCTGCTCCAAATCTGGGTGGAGAAATCTTCAGTGTCACACTGTTGTGGTTTATATCACTTACTGTTACCGTTTCAGGCTTTGAAGGCGGCTCAAAGTTCTCATTGACTGAAAATCCGTCTTTATAAAGGTAGATGCTTGAACCTTTCTGTGTCTCATTTGTTAATCCCACTGTCAAGAACTTAATGTTCTTGTTCTCCTTGTTGGCCTCTGCAAAGTCACTGAAGAGCTTTGCTTTATTCCTCATCACATCTGCTACTTCTTTTGAGGCGTACCATTGTTCCTTCTCTACATCTTGAGTGCGTGGATCTTGAGGGTCGCCTGATGTTTGTTTTAAGTAGTTTGATAAAGTTGAGAGGTATGGTTCAGCACTTCCCAGCGAGGTGAAAACAAAACACACAGCATGCTCTGCACTGAGAATTTCTTCATGAAGACCATTTTGAGATGGGACGATCTTGGTGTTTTTCATCATGTTGGTGAAAGACTTTAATGTGTTGACTTCCCACACTTTACAGTCCATCCACTCGTTCAGGTTTTTGCTGTTGAAAGGAGAAGAGCACCTCTTCTTCAAGATCTCAGCGAGCACAGCCTCCTCTTCTCCACCTCCTCGGATTAATGGAAGTTTCTTTGCCAAGGTTCGTTGGAGTTCCAGTCTGAACTCAGAGCACATCTCTTTAAAAGTTTTAATCTTTTTGCCAATCTGTGGGAACTGCTGTGCAGTGGTGGCTTTTAATGCATCATTGCACCTCATTTCCAGCTCACTGAAGTCCTCCAGGACACTCTGGGATTCTTGAACTAATCTTATACTTATCTGACGTACGAGTTTAGCAGCAGAAGAATCCAGACTTGTCAGTGGCAACAGCCAGACTTTCATCGGTACAGCGTTTTCTCCATTGGCTCCCAGCAATTTTGGCAGACTTTGGTAGACTTCCACTGCATCCTGAAAGGATGTAGGAGGTTTCTGAAGGGAAAAGTCTCCAAAGAACCTGCAGGAGAATTTCTCAACATCTTCTCTCTCCTTGTCTTCCATTCTCAGCGAACCTTCACCTTCTATTGCAAAGCAAGGAATCTTCTTGATCATAACTTTCAAGTTGCCCTGAATGTCTTGATGATCTTCCTTTTCAGACACCTCACGGTCAAAGACAAAGAAGGCTTGTGCCCCATAAAGGATACCAGTGACTACATGTGTTGCTAATCCTTTATCAAAGACATACGGATGCTTCACATTGCCTCTTCCAAGATGATTCATCGACAGTTCCTGGAACTTTGTGGTAGTTTTGTAATTCAGTGTTACTCTGGCCTGATTTTTGGATGTCTTATGATCGTTCAGGTATTTTGCCGATCCTTCAACCTCAACCAGTCCACCGAAGAAACTTGCTTTCAGAGAGGCTTCAACCTTTAGCGCTGAAGATTTATCTGCAATTGATTCAGATGCAACTATTTCAAAGTCACTGCTAGGTTTTGGTCTTTCTCTTGTATCTTTTTCCAGGTCATTGCAGTCCCACAGTGTCATGCCTGCCAAAAAAGAAGTAAGGAAGTTAATCTGTATGTCAAGCACTTTTAACATCAACGCAATGGAACGGAGAAGGGAGACATCTAGTGGCTGAATGTTATCAATGTTATCAATAACACCTTTAAAACACGTTGGTAATCTCTTGCAGAAAAAGGCGACACACAAAATATCTAACTGCTGAGTTTATTTTAGGGATGTTCATAATTAACCGTTTAATCGTTAACCGACGTTAAGAACTTTAACGCTATTGGTTAAAACGGTTAAAATAAATATTAATAATTAATTAAAAAGCTGAGAAAGATTCAGGAGCGGCTTGTCTCTTTAAGGAGAAAAGCTGGCCCAACTTAAGAGGCGTAGCCGGAGTTGCAAGATACAGGCAGTTGGGTCTGGTCTCTCAAGCTCACTTGAGCGGAGCGAGTTGTAGCCTCGTAGCATTTATCCACCGACAAATAAACTGTACACACACTGTCTGCTGCACCTACTGTACGTTCACAGCTAGAACGCCACCGACAAACCCACACTCCCCGCCGCCAAACACACATACGGTCTGTCGTACGCTCGGTAAAGTCACGCCGCAATGACAGAGCGGCAGCGAGCGCAAAGCTACCAGCATAGCTACAGATGCTAACGAAGCACAAAAACACAAACCGTTTGTCGGCCAATCTATCATTAACCCGGGCAGATCTGCCAAACTAAACTAAATGTGCAGTGGAGACTTTTACTGGGAACGTGGCTGCATGTCCGCGACACAACACGCAGCATCGTAGCTGCTATTGTAGCTCTCCTGAGGCCTGTTTCACAAAACCAAGATGACGGATTAAACCGGGACTTTCCAGTTATCCTGGCTCAGTTTAGCCTTGACGAACGCAGTGGCACAAGTTACCATGGAGATTTATTCTGTGCAGCTAGCCTGCTCCAGACCAGGCTAACAGCCAGGCTTGATTTATCCTGGTGTCTTGTCTGTTCAGTCAGCAGTCACTCAGATCGGAAACCAGTGTATTTCTTATAGTTAGTCCATGACCTTATGCTTGTATTTTGCCTTATTTTTATTAGCCTGCATTAAAATAGCATATTTTAATACAGGCTAATAAAAACAAGTACTGAATACATACCATCATTCAGTTGAGTACTTTTATTTTAACATTGTGATCATCATTCATTCATAGTTTTTTAATCATTCATGTGATAATCATTATTACGGTTATATTGTGTTTATGAAGACAGCTGTTCTGTATTGTTGTTAGAGGTTTGATGAATATATTATTGACTAGAAATGGCTGATAAAGTTCACTGGACCAGTAACTATATAGTGTACTTTATATTCATGAAACAACAGGGAGAGGACACCACAATGCTTTTAGTCTTCTTGGATCACTGGTCTGTTGGGGGATAAACACTCAGCAATGATTACTACATTGAGTTACTGTGTATACTGACAGTGTACATTGAAATGATCACTTACTTCTCTTTCTAATCCCCTCAGTTTGTATTGTTGAGTGTGTGCTGTACAGACATCTGACAGTTTGTGAATTCTTTAAAACACATATCAGTTCTTAATTCTGCACGGTGTGTGGATGTCCTACACCCGTTCTCGTTGTGTCCTACACGTAATGGGGCACACCATGCACAGTTCCTGCTGTGCTAATTTATGTGTTTTAAAGAATTGACAAACTGTCAGATGCCTGTAGGCATACAGCACACACTTATAAAAAGCAAATGTAGTTTGCAGAGGTGCAAATATCAATGAAAAAAGTGATTTATTTAAAAAGAGTCAATGTTTAAAACCACAAAAAAACCTGCAGGACTTGGACTGAGATCTGGAGATAAAAAGGAAGACATCGAGGAAATTAGAAAGAGAAGAAAGTGATCATTACAGAGCACACTGTAAGGATACACAGTATGTAACATAATGTATTAATCGTTATTATATATACAGTATGTGGTATCGTATTCTAGCATTGTGGATTAGTGGTTGTAATTAATATATTTACTACCACTGCCCACTTATAAAGCGAAGTGACAGTAACTCCTTGAATGGTTTAATGATGACGGTTTCAGTTAACAGCAGTGGTGAGTGAATTTGTTTACTTGTTTTGCACAATTTAAGACTATACAACATAACACAAAAATAAAATGAATAATATAAAGTGCAGGAAGAGGCAAAAAACCCATTGGGCTTATCTGAAGCCTCCACCTACAGACAATATTAATATAAAGAAATAATATGACTACATAATAGTGATAGCAAACAATTAGGACAATATATATATAATAACAAAAATAACTATACAGTAAATATATGAAAAAAGATAAGTGTATGTGTGTGTGTGGTGGAAGTGTATGGTTAGTGTTCGTGAGGAGGATATATATTGATTTAAATATCTATAATGACTTCTGGGCAAGAGTAACCAAACAACATTGTGAGTGGGAACAAATAAAAAACATAAAAACAGATACTTGGACAACATGAGGAAAAGCAATTACAAGGCAGCAATTAAATGACCCTTTAAGCGACTTTTGAAACAGATGAACAGTTTATTGATAGATTTGAAACGCTACTCCATAATTTGGTTCCCCTAAATCTTATCGGAAATTGACCCCTGCTAGTGAGGAATTCAGGAGGATGAAGATGATTGACGTGTTGAGTAAGAATGGACCTGAGAATTTGTTTTAAAATAGGTCTTGAACTGCTCAGGAATATTCCCACCAGAAGGTATCTTATAAATAAAACACATATTTGAGAAATATTGATATCATAAATAGTGAGAATCTGGAGTTTCTTCAACAGAGGAGCAGAGGAGATGTGCGACTCTGATCGAGTTGCAATCCTCACAAAATGTTTTTGGAGAACTAAAATGTTATGAAGGTTTGTAGGAAAAGTACTCGCCCAAACTATAATACAGTATGAAAGATAGGGACAAATTAGACTATAATAAAGAGTAAGGAGACAGTTTGTGGTGACAAGAGGACTAACCCTTCTTATTATTCCAATAGATTCATTTGTTTTTCTACTAACCCAGTCAATCTGTTCTCTCCAACTCGAGCACTCATCAACAATAATTCCCAGGAATTTTGTAGATGACACTGGAGGCATTTCAACCGACTCAATTTTAATTATAAATATATCCTTAGAATATGATTTTCACAGAGTACACTACACGGGAAAAATAATGTTTCAAATGGGTTTTACAGAAGCAGAAATTTGTCCGCACTGCACACAAAACACCAGACACCTATATGCATGCCGCATGGGACTGCACACCAATCAAACAATTCTGGCGGGACATCCCTGACAACCTCTCTCTTCTTCTGGACTACCACATCACTGTGTTTACTGGGAGACATATCCAACACTAACCTTAACAACATATCCAGCAGAATACTCTCCATAACCCTAACCATCACCAAGAAAACCATCCTCATGAACTGGAAATCAAGACACAAAAAAAAATATTACACTTTGGAAAAATCTATTAA
>CAKAOI010034639.1:0-17639 GCA_916701655.1 Sebastiscus albofasciatus | reverse complement strand
GTGTATTTTGTGTATTTTGTGTATTTGTAGGAGACGTGGAGCAGGTGGAGGGAGCGGAGAAGATCACCGTCAGGATCTTTAAGAGCATCACGTTGGTTCATGATGCCGGCATGGTGCTGCTGGAGGTCAGAGACACAAACTGTCTGTTTCTTAAAGGGCGGGATCCATTATTTATTTATTTATTTTAGGTTTTTATATCATCCTGTATCTTCCCAGTAGAGTTCCTTTCCTCCCAAGTTTTATGTTTTTGCGTCTAAATGCTATTTTCCCTTCAATCCCTTCTAAAACGTTTCCCCACATGACGTAGGTTTCTGCATGATGTCGCTGCTACATGTCTAGTATATATACATCCTTATAGTCAGTGTATTAATACAGTAACAGTAGGACAGTACAGTGAGATGGCGGTCGGTATGCTCCCAGTTTGGAGAAGCAGACAGGAGTACCGACAGGAAGCTCAGCAACGTACCGCTGTGGACAGTACTAAATCGTGTTTTTAGCATCAATTCAAATGTAACTGAGGTTTTTTATTTTTTGTCCTCAGTGGATCGCCAACCCGCTCAACGACATGTACGCTGACGCCGTCACTACGGTGGTCCTGGAGGTCCAGTCCAACCCCAACGCGCAGAAATGTGAGTAAACGAACAACGTGAGACTTTTTACTGACGGACAGGAAGAACTCTCTTTAATGTTTAACGTTTGTTTGTTTGTTTCAGTTCTTGAAGGCAAGAAAGAGACGTTCGACATGGAGCTGTTTGTAGAGCGACTGGAGCTCATGCTGCAGTAAGTTCAGTTACCACACCTGGTGGACGTTTGTTTTACTCTGCTCGAGGTGCCAGGCGGGTGGAAACAGAAAGATGACATTAAAGTCTGTTTAGTCTCTTTTTTTTTTCACTGAAGTTAAACGATTGGTCGGCTGAGTGTTGGCGTTTCCTCATTGGCTGTATTTAAATGTTTCTTTGAACATATTCATCTTTAAAAAAAAAAAAAATGTTTTCAAATCATTAACAGCTTTTTGTTAAAATATATCTATTCAAGAAGCGTAAGACATAAAAAGCTCAAGAAGCACGTTATCTGTAAAGATGCAGAGATTTTCAAAATAAGAGCTGACCACGGTGGTTACTGTGTGAGGAGATGTGCTCTCGGTGTGTGTGACAGAAACAAAGCAGACGAACACTGCTGATGTCTTGTTGTTTGTGTGTTGCAGCGACATGTTCGGAGACGACTGCGTGAACTTCAGAGACGGTAAAGACTTGAGCGTAACTGTGGACGGCGTCACGGCGTCCATCGACCCAGAGACCAGAGTGAGTATGACGGCCTCTTCATGACATTCCTACAGTTGGCGTGTTAACAAATATGGGACTATTTTCAGCGGCGGATTAATCCACATGTGGTGCTCTAGTGAGTGTTAGTGGCAGCAGGACGGTGTGTGAAATAAACAACAACGTCGCTGCCGTATTTATGCCTCGATGACTTTATGTTGAGTGTTGATGGAGCAGCTGCATAGCCTGGCACTGATCGAACCAAACTCCATTTAGAAAACAAGCATTTAAAAGTTGTTTGCTTGTCGTCTTGGTAACAGACCTGACAAAGCATCAATTCAGACTGTTTACAAATCAGCATCATTATGTTGTTATTTCAGCCTCATTTTGATCCATTTATTGTAATTAAATCACAGCTCAATCTGTTTATTTTGAGTTCATACCGCAGTAGCGATGTGTGGCTCGCTAGATAAAGTCAGTGCAATAGCAGTGTATGTGAATACAGCTCGCCGCCGGGTGACGTTATGAACCCAGACACGACGGCGTTTGGTTTTCTGACATCTGAGAATTCAACAACATGTACAAAGCAGCAACAGTGGTCATTTCTTCACAGCTCAATCTGTTTATTTTGGATTCATACCGCCGTAGTAAACCAGATTTAGCCGTGCAAAGTAACGCGAATGAACACAGATGTTCCCGCGGTTAAACTAGCTTCGCGTTTGGTGTAAACGGCTTAATATTTAACGTAATGCCCTTTACCTGTGTGCTGACCTCTGACCCCTGTCTCCAGTCTGTGTCGTGTTCAGAGGACGAGACTCTGCGGGAGATGGTGGAGGTCGCCGTCCACCGGCTCTACGACGCCCTCAGCCCCGCCTTCTGAGTGTGATGTCACCAGCAGGGGAGCTGATGATGAACTGATGTTTTTGTGTTTTCCTTCTTTAACAAAGACAAACTCTTTGTTTGAAACCTGATTCCAAAGGAATTAACGACCTTCAGCTGTTTTTTTGTACTCGATTTATCTGTAAAGCAAAATAAACGTTTGTCTCAGAGAGACTTATTGTTGTTTTGTTCACCTTAAAGTTCAGTTTTATTATCTTGGAAACAGACGGATGTTTCTGGACGTTTTCCCCCAGAACACCTGATTTTAGACTCATGATTATTTTCGTTATCAATTAATCTGCCAGTTATTTAATCGATTAATCGTTTCAGCTCAAACACTAACAGTATGAAGCGTCAGAGTTCATTCTTGACCTTGAAACAGCAGTTTTCTAGTGTTTTCAGCCAAATTACAGGTAATGAATAAATCATAAAAACATACTAAATCTGAAATCATGACTGACATAAAAAGAACTTTATTTATAAAGACATACTCACATGTCAACAGATCCATCTCCATGACGACTGACCGAACTGATGAAAACCGTGGGATATTGTATGGAGGATGGAACATGCCAAAATAAATAAATAAATGACTCGCTAGCTAGCTAACCAGCATATAGTCCATCTATGTACTCTGACCCCATGATGACACATTGAGTGACAGCCCCCGCATTTGCATAATGAGGCAAAAATGCATAAATAAATGTAAAAATAAATGTGTAAAGAAAAGAATACAGAAATAAATAAGTTTGTGAAAATAAATATGCGGTGAAATGCAATGGGAAAATCATGCATAAATAAATACATACATTTAAAATTAAACATAAAATAAATAAATGAAAAATGCAAAAATTAATACAATGAAAACAAATAAAGGGAAAATTAAACAAGTGTAAATAAATAATGAATACAAAGATGAATAAATAAAGCAAATTAAAACAGAAATGTCACATTTTAACAATTAATTGACTAGGTTTATTTTAAATATTTTTGCTGCATTTAATGACATTTATTTATTAATTTTATTTAGGCAGGTTGCATCCTCCATAATGTGGTTGAAAGCTCATGTAAGTGGACCCTGAGTTGGGACTGTTTAGTCAAACTAACATTTAATTCATTTCAACGAGATTAAGATGCTTTTAGCTAAATGCTAACATCAAACGATAAAACGTATCTCAGGACGAGTTTTCATCAAAACATTTTATTTTGAAACAGCCGTCTGACTGACGGGTAAACACAGTGACATGAAAAACAAAACACATGATGCTTTAAATGGATTAATACTCAGTGATGTTTAACAGAATATAACACATGATCGTCTGCATACAACAACACAGACAAACAGTAAACGGGAGCACACATACAGTATCTCTGATATATTAAAAATACTGACTAGTGCATTTAAATACCACAGAAGAAGAGAAGGCACACAGTTCTGAATGTCATTTAAAAAATAAAAATATTTTCACAACAGAAGGGCTTAATGATATAAAAATAAAATGACACAAATATACAGGTGTTTTCAAAATAAAGTGAAACGTGTTGATTTGAAACAGCTGTAAAATCCTCCGTTTTTTGACTGAAGTTTGATTTAAAGTCCCTTTTTGTGTTAAACATTTGACTGCCATTGTTTTAATACATCGTCTCATTTTACAACAAGTCCAGCAAAAGAAACAGTAGATAAATAAAATACTACTCATGGTCAGCGGTGAATGAAACTAAATACATTTACTTAAGTACAATTTTGAGGTACTTATACTTTGAGTATTTCCAACAGCAGCAGCGTTCAGAGTCAGTTTGAATGAATAACGTCGGTGAGTGTTAAAAGAACATTTTAAATGTGATGTTTCATTGGCTCTCAGTGCAGTTTGGCTTTTAAACTAATGATTAAAATGGCAATTATTTTCTCAATTAATCATTTGGTGTATAAAACAGCGGAAAATGTCTATCACAACTTCTAAAAGGCTTCAAATGTCTTGTTTCGTCCGACCAACAGTCCAAAACACAAAGATTTAATGAGCTAAAGTCAATAAAAAGCAGCTGAACTCATCACATTTTTTGGCATTTTTGCTTTAAAATATGACAAAATAAAAGCCTTTAAATATCTCTAAAGCTTTTCATTTCCATTTTTGGAAAGAAAATACCTGAAAGTTCAACATTTGGTGTCTGTAAAATACAGACGATGCAGTCGTAAAAATGTAAAAAAAAAAAAAAAAAGTACAGATAAAATGTATCATCATAAAATTGAAATAGAAATTTTAAACATTAAATAAATAATTTTAAACATAAAATAAAAATTTGTCCGATAACCAATACCGATGTTTAATAAAAATTTGTCCGATTGCCGATGCCGATGTTTAAGATAAAAATTTGAAGGCTAGCCGATACCAATGCTAGATACCAAAATTTGGCCGATGGCTGATACCGATACATATGTTTAAAATAAAAATCCTCTCCTCTCTACAGGTGTCTCTTCTCAGCAGCTGTGTCTCCTCTCTACAGGTGTGTCATCTCCTCTCTACAGGTGTGTCCTCTCCTCTCAGCAAGTGTGTCCTCTCCTCTCTGCAGGTGTCTCCTCTCTACAGGTATGTCATCTCCTCTCTACAGATGTGTCCTCTCTACAGGTGTCATCTCCTCTCTACAGGTGTGTCCTCTCCTCTCAGCAAGTGTGTCCTCTCAGCAGGTGTCTCCTCTCTACAGGTGTGTCCTCTCCTCTCTACAGGTGTCTCCTCTCTACAGGTGTGTCCTCTCCTCTCAGCAGATGTGTCCTCTCCTCTCTACCGGTGTCTCCTCTCAGCAGGTGTCTCCTCTCTACAGGTGTGTCCTCTCCTCTCAGCAGATGTGTCCTCTCCTCTCAGCAGGTGTCTCCTCTCTACAGGTGTCTCCTCTCCTCTCAGCAGGTGTCTCCTCTCTACAGGTGTCTCCTCTCAGCAGGTGTGTCCTCTCAGCACTGCGTCTCTTTGGTGTCGATCTGATGTTGTCTCTGCAGTCTGAACATCGTCGCCTTCCCGCTGCGACTCATCACACTTTGCTCCGTCAGGTCCTCGAAGGAGCGCTGCGTCGACCCCGCCGGCCGCCCGAACGCCTCCTCCAGAGCCTCCTGGTCCAGGTGCGAGTCGAGGCTGGAGTCCTCCTGGATGGTGGCCATTCGGGGGCCGTCCAGAGGCGGGTGGGCGGGGCTGGGGACGGGGTCGGGGTCAGGGGCGGAGACGGAGACCGGAGGGGTGCTGGTTTGTTGGGGGCCGGCGGCTGACGGCTGGAAACGCATCCCGGCGGAGGAGGTGCTGGTGGGGAAGGTCGGAGGTTTGAAGATCCGGACTGATGCAGACTCCAGGCTGCTCAGGAGCTCGGCATTCTGGGAAAATTAACAGTCACAGTCGGTAAGTTTTTTTTTTCCGTTTTACTTCAACTTACTTTAAAGGGACTGTTTGTAGCTTTTTAAGCGTATAAATGTTCCGGGTCCGGACACATGCGCACTCGTGTGTGGCCGCTGCCTCTCCTCCTCTGCCTGCCTTCACTCAGACAGCGCACGTGTTCTCGCTCAGCTCGCTCCACCTCTAGACGAGAACGCGCGCTCACTACTCACTGCAGAAGAGTTAGTGTAGCTCTGAGAATATCTAGTGAATGTACAGTGGACGTTTGTGCAGAAATAACTGCTGCAGCTCCTCCAGACCAACAGAGGTTTCCCGTGTCTTGAGAAGTGACGGGGCTCCGCAGAGAGAAACGTTATCGTCTCCGACCGGGTGCCGGTGTCTCCCTGTTCACTCCGGCCATGGTCGGGAGACGATAACGTTACTCGCTGCGGAGCCCCGCTGCTTCAGAGCCCCGCCACCGACGTTGAAGCAGGAAAAGCCAACACTAGGATCAGCATTGATTCATGGAGAGACCTTGGTCTGGTCAGCTAACATTACTGCCAAGCAGCTGAAATATAGAGTGATATTGTGGTTTTAGCTGACGTGTGTCGTCTCACTGTGTTGAGCGATGCTCGTTCAGGTCTATGTAGAGCGAGCAACAGGACGCTGACTTTCGTTGTTTTAACGGCCACAGGTGTCGCTGTTAACAAGCATTTCTGAAAGTTACAAACAGTCCCTTTAACTACTGCTTTACACATTTAACTCTATTATTTTCTGATTACATTACAGTATTTATCATATTACTATATTTATATAAACTCACACTGGGGAAGAACATAGACTTGGTGGTTTGTTCGTACTGTTGATCCAGCTTCTTGTCCTGAAAGAGATGAAGACACGTATAAAACATCCTGAAACTCTCAGAGTAAAGAATCACATTAAATATTACTCACTACTGACACGACATTTGAGAAACAGCAACAAGAAAACTGCATTAAACGGCGGTTTGTCAGCTGTATGAATCTAAGAATTTAATGTCTCTTTGCAGCAAAAAAACACACAAAGTAGACCTAATCAGAATATTCTGGTTAATTCTGCATAGTGAGGATTCATCAAAAAGCTCGAGACCCACCACACAGTGGACCAGGATGCTGAAAGGAACCCAGAACAGCAGCGAGAACGCCACCACCGAACCCACGATGTTATCGGCCAGAAACTTCCCGAACGTGTTGATGTCCAGTTTATCGATGAAGTCCCACAGACGCTCCACCACGTCCTGAACCTGCTTGTTGCACTTCCCCTGCAGAGACCACATCCACACAAACACGTCGTCACGTTCCAGCTTTGAGCTTCAGATGACGGCAGAAAACAACGACGGGACTCACCACTCCGTCGCAGAAGCCCACGGTGCAGGGTTTGCCTTTACGCAGGAACAGGAAGTTGCCTGTTACGTCCTGGTAGGGAGCGCAGACGCCGCTGCTGTTGCGACAGCAGACTTTACACGACGAGTTGGTTTCTACACAGGAGACGGAAACAGAAACAAACACCTGACCGTCAGCAGACCTGACGTAAAGATGCACTAGGTGATGTTCACAGGAAGGGGACTAAAATGAGTTTGGGGCGTTCAGGAACTAAAAATGAGCGTGGGGCGTTTGGTAACTAAAATGAGCGTGGGGCGTTCTGGAACAAAAATGGTCGTGGGGCGTTCATGAACTAAAATGATCGTGGGGCGTTCGGGAACTAAAGTGATCGTGGGGCGTTCGTGAACTAAAATGATCGTGGGGCGTTCGAGAACAAAAATGATCATGGGGCGTTCAGGAACTAAAATAAGCATGGGGCATTCGGGAACAAAAATGATTGTGGGGCCTTTGGTAACTAAAATGAGTGTGGGGTTTGGCAACTGAAATGTGTGGGGGCGTTCAGGAACTAAAATGAGTGTGGGGCGTTCGGGAACTAAAATGAGTGCGGTGTGTTCAGGTACTAACGTAAGTGCAGGGCGTTAGGGTACTAGAATGATTGCAGGGCATTCGAGAAGTAGAATGAGTACGGGGCATCGGGGACCCAAAAAGAGTGCGTGGCGTTCAGGAACTAAAATGACTGTGGGGCGTTTGAGAAGTAAAATGAGTGCAGGACGTACGCAAGTTACTTTAACTACATTTAGCTGATTACATACTTTTACTACAGTAAGGTTTTGGATGCAGGACTTTCACTTGTAGTGGAGTATTTTCACAGTGTGTATTAGTACTTTTACTGCAGTAAAGCATCAGAGATCCGTACCGTTGCAGGCGCAGGGCTGCAGCTTTAAGACGGCCTGACAGAAAGGAATACACTCTCCGTTCAGACACTCGCCGCTGTCCAGACACACGGTTTTATCGGCGGCGTTCTCTGGAGGAGGACACTCGCTGCTGTTTCCTGTCAAACACAAAATCATCAGTCACTTCGAGCCTCTGTGTACAACATGTAATGATGTGTGACCTTTGACCTGTGGGCTGACCTGTGCAGTGCGAGTGACCTTTACAGGTGGCGTTGATGGGCTCCTGACAGACTTCTCCTTCCAACTCGAACATGCAGTTCTTACAGCACGCACTGTTCCTGTCGCTAAACACAGAGAGAGGACCGAGTCACGTCATCTGTCACAAAAGAACCTGCAGGTGACCTTTGACCTCTTCATCAAATGCCCAACATCTTTATCTTTAGATGCAACTGAGGAGACGACGAGAAGACCAAAACCTGCTGATCATCATTATTATCACTGTGCAGCAGCAGCTTCTCTGACCTGCACTGAGCTCCAGGTGTCAGCCGGCACTCGGCGGTGCAGCAGCGGTCCGAGTTGATGTGCAGCAGTCCCGGGTCGCACTCCTCCCCCTGCTCCACCCGAGAGTTACCGCACACATTAATGTTCCTCTGCTTGAAGCAGGACGGAGCCTTCGACCTCAGACGCTTCACGATGGAGCGTTTACTGCAGTTAGAGAACATCTGGACACACAAGAGACATCATTTCAAACACCTGGCGACCTGTAAAAAAACACGTCAGAGTGTGGGGTGTTCTGGAACTAAATTGAGTGTGGGGCATTCGGGAACTAAATTGAGTGTGGGGCGTTCGGGAACTGAACTGAGTGTGCGGCGTTCGTGAAGTAACATGAGAGCGGGGCATTCAGGAATTAAAACTAGTGTGGGGTGTTCGGGAATTAAAATGAGTACGGGGCGTTCGGGAACTAAATCACAGGAGACATCAGTTAAAACGCGTGTCGACCTGTAAGAAAAACCTCGGGGCAGCAATGAGGAAAGAGCCGGCACCTTGTTGTTGACGTGGTCTCCGCTCACGGCGATGGGATACATGACGTACTTCCCTCCCTGGTCCTCTCGGGGGGCGCAGTACGGGATGTTGTCGGGGTCGTGTTCTGCTCCAAAGTTATGGCCGAGCTCGTGAGTCGTCACCAAATCTGCTTCCTGTGGAGACGAGAAGAAACTGTTGAAGTAACTAATCAAGATTTTTGTGTCCAAAGCTTTGCTAAAGGTGGACAGTTTATTCGATGTGCAGACCGAACAGACAATGAACATCTTTCAGAAGACCAACCCACCTTCGTCAGGATGGTCTTCCCGTAGTTCTTCGTGCTGGTCAGGCCCGTGTTGAGGTAGATCGCTCCTTGTTCGTTGGTCGATGAAGGACAGGCTTCAGAACAAAAACATGTTAGCGTTTAGGTTAGGGCTGTCAATCCATTCAAATAGTTGATCGTGATTAATCGCAAGGTTTTAAGCAATTTTCTTCATTGTTCAAAGCTCTTTTTTATGTAGCTTTTATTCACATTTCAAGCTCCTTTTTCCACATTCAAGCTCTTTTATTCATGTTAAAGCTCTTTCATTCACGTTAAAATCTTTTATTCACGTTAAAATCTCTTTCATTCACGTTAAAAGCTCTTTTATTCACATTGAAAACTCTTTTATTCACGTTAAAAGCTCTTTCATTCACGTTAAAGCTCTTTCATTACGTTAAAAACTCTTTCATTCACGTTAAAAGCTCTTTTATTCACGTTAAAAGCTCTTTCATTCACGTTAAAAGCTCTTTCATTCACGTTAAAAGCTCTTTTATTCACGTTAAAAGCTCTTTCATTCACGTTAAAAGCTCTTTTATTCACGTTAAAAACTCTTTTATTCACGTTAAAAACTCTTTCATTCACGTTAAAAGCTCTTTTATTCACGTTAAAAGCTCTTTTATTCACGTTAAAAGCTCTTTCATTCACGTTAAAAGCTCTTTTATTCACGTTAAAAGCTCTTTTATTCATGTTAAAAGCTCTTTTATTCATGTTAAAAGCTCTTTTATTCAAATTTCAACCTCCGTTTTTTAAGTAAAAATTGCGCTTGTTCTTGTTTAAAGTTCTTTAAACGTTAAAAGCTCTTTTTAATGTTAAATGCTTTTATTCACATTTCAAGCTCTTTTTCACATTATAAGCTCTTTCATTTCTTTCTTTCTAAAAGCTCTTATCTTCACTCTAGCTTTAAAACTGAGCCCGCTACAACCTCCGAAAGATCGGCGGCAAGTTGCGTTAATGCGTTACTTTCGCGTCATTATCGCGTTAACTTTGACGGCCCTAATTACTATGTATTTTTTAAGAAAATGGAGGTCGTTGACGAGACAGCGGGACTTCACCTTTAGAGCAGAGACCTCCGGGGATGTCCGGTTTGGACGGGGCGACGTAGGCCAGACCCAGAGTGCCCTCATCAAAGTCCTGATAGGTGAAGAGGTGAGCCAGGCAGACGGTGGAGGCGTTTTGGGCGATGTCAACACTGAACTGCTGCTCGGACACAAACCAGCAGAGACCTCAGAGACATGCAGTAAGTTATTCATCCACTAACATGAAGTATGTGTGTCAAAGCCTGATGTATCTGCAGCAGAACCAGAGATGACTGACTTCTGTGTTCCACACATTCTTCTTCCTTGTCAAAACCTGGTGCCTACATTACCCACAATGCACCTCTCCCTCTGACAGCTGTGTGGTAGATTGTGCTGTGTTATGCTAGTTAGCAGCTAATGTAGCCTGTAGCGGAGATGAGCAGCTACAGCTCGCTTTACGAGTCGGTATCATTTGTGTTAATTCACTCTAGACGTACCGGAGAGGTGGATGAGCTTGTCTCCATGGATACCAACAACTTTTCTTTCCTCCATCAACCAGGGAAGAAATAACCACTGTTGCTGCTTTGTACATGTTGTGGAAGTCTCAGATATGTCAGAAAACCAAACGCCGTCGTGTCTGGGTTCATAACGTCACCCGGCGGCGAGCTGTATTCACATACAGCGCCTTTGCACTGACTGTATCTAGCAAACCACACGTCGCTGCTGCGGTATGGACCCAAAATAAACAGATTGTGCTGTGATTTAATTACAATAAACAGATCAAAACGAAGCCGAAATAACGACATAATGATGTTGATTTGTAAAAAAGTCTGAATTGATGCTTTGTCAGGTCTGTTACCATGACGACAAGCAAACAACTTTTAAATTGCTTGTTTTCTGAATGGAGTCTGGTTGGATCAGACGTTGTTGTTTCTACCACAGACAGTCAGTTTGGTCCGGTGTCCGTACAGATATGATGTACTATCGTAGCTTTAAACTTGTACTTGCTTCAGCTTGTTAATTATATTAAGTTGTCATTACACTAACAGCTCTTGTGATTTGTCCGTCTGTCCGGTTTTTACCTCCAGCAGCTTCTTCACGTCCCAGACACCTCGATCCTCCTCTGGACTTCCTTCCATGTTGAAGTGACTTTTTCCTGGATCTACATCAGTCGGACTCTTCTCTATGATGATCTGACAGGAAACGCAGTTTACACATCACAGTGTTTCAGCGTCACGCGCGGTCTGAATGCTGTTGTGAAAGAAGAACTTCAGTGTTCTCACCTGCTGGATCTGAACGCCGTAACCTATGAACTCGTCGTCCCACGACGTGTTTCTGTAGATGTCGTCCACGCGATCAATCAGCTCGATCTGAAAACACAGTCAGGGTGGTGAACGTCGCTGCGCGGAGGTGATGGAGGTTAAATAAAAGCTACAGGTATGTACTGACCAGGTAGTTGAGGGTGGTGCTCTCCTCCCCGCGGCCCATGTGTCTGAAGAAGCGATAGTCGGCCACCAGCAGCAGAGGACAGGTGTTCTTCCTGTGATCGTGTACCTGACGCTTCCCTCTGAACACAGACTCTGACCAAGTAAACACAAATAAAACAGGACCGAATATTTATTATGTTATATTAAATCAAACAATATCAAGATAATTTTTCTGCAGCTGCTTCACAATAAAAGTCTTTTACTACTGTAAAGGCTTCTACAGTTAATTAGATAATGTAAATCAGTTAGTTGGCTTCTATCAGAGGTTAAAACTTATTGATCTTTATGGAGTTCCAATTCCTTCACGAAGCATTTAAGTTGAAAGGTCATTTTTTTCACATTAAAAGCAATTTTTTCATGTTCAAACCTCTTTTTTACTGAAATGCTTTTATTGACATTTCAAACTCATGTTTCCACATTCAAGGTGCTTTTGTTCACATCTAAAGCTTTTTTTTTCCAGGTTAAAAGATCGTTAAAAGTTCTTGTTTCGGCTCTTTTATTCACATTTCATTCTTTTATTTATGTTAAAAGCTCTTTCATTCACGTTAAATGCTCTTTCATTGATGTTAAAAGCTCTTTTATTGATGTTAAAAGATCTTTTATTCACATGTCAAGCTCCTTTTTCCACATTCAAGGTTCTTTTTTCACATTATAATCTCATTTAATCACACCTCATGCTCCTTTTTCCACTTTATAAGCTCTTTCTTTCCCGTTAAAAGCTCACTTTTTTCTAAAGGAAATGCACAGAAATCCTTCTTTCAAAGTCGGTGTTAAAATCTGACCTTTTTCCTCTTGGTCCTCCAACACGGCCGCTTTAACGCCGTCAGGGAGGAGGTGGCCGGGGTCAGAGGTCACGTAGCCGCAGACTGAAGGCTGGTGGAGGCGGCTGAGGTTCCTGATGTCCTCTGAGCGGTAGATCAGCAGACGACCATCAGGGGGCGCCGACGTGAACCTCCACAGAGGCTGAACACAGAGAAGAAGAATCACAGCAGAGTATTTAAGGTCTGTTGATTATTTTCATTTTCAGTTATTATTTTAGTTATAATTTCCCAGAGTCCAAGGTGACGTCTTGTTTTGCACGACCAAAATATTCAGTTTATCATCATGTTATGACAAAGAAAAGCAGCAAATCTTCACATTTAAGAAGCTAGAAGCAGCAAATGTTTTCCATTATTCCTTAATTCACCTCGATGTTGTACTCGGCCTCGTCAGTCAGGATGTGAGCGGAGAACTCGTGGTCGTCTATATGAGCCTGAACACGAGAGTTTTCCTCCCCTGCAACAGACAAAAGAAAAACAGGAATAAAGTATTTTTCTTAACGTATCCGGGAAGGTTTTTCGGGCTGATCGGCGTTACCGATGACGTGTCCGGTGAAGTAGTTGTGTCTGTTGACGGAGTAGCTCCGCTCTCGTCCGTCCTCGTCCACGATCACGGCTCTGAAGTCGTCGGTGAACAGCTGGTCGTTGGTCCTCAGGTAGAGTCTGAACTGCCTGCACAAACACACACAAACACACAAACACACACTGTTGCCTTCAGGAGTCTTTCTGAGTCATTAAACCGTGACTGTGATCAGACGTGACCTCTGACCTCTGCAGGGCGTCGAAGCTGAGCAGTTTCTCCACATGAGTTTGAGTTTGGACGTCGCGGCGGCGGACGGAGTGAGTCTGCAGGCTGGAGAAAGGCAGCACCTCGAAGTCGTCCAGCATCAACCTGAGAGACGCTGCTGAGGGAACACAGAGTCTCGTCATTGCGTCAGATCAGCCAATCACAGAGCCGTAAACCCCGACCAATCAGAGCGAGCCGTCTTTCACAACGGAGGACATTTTTACTCATTATCTCATCATTTTAACTTCTATTTACGCTTTAAAACCCAATTTTTTTTAATGTAATATCTCCTTATTCTGATTTACTAACTCATAAAGTACCACTATAATACATTTTGACTCATAATGCTGAGTTTTAAATTCATCATTTTGAGTTTAAAGATTGTAATTTAGATTTAGCAAATCAAAATGTTCACTGTGAGTCATCGTTTTTGTTGATTTGTTGTTATGACACAGTGTCTTATACTTTTGATTCACCTCATAATGTTAACATTATTTTATAAATTACATTAATTTATTTTTCTGGTGGACGTGAGCTTCCATATTTTCTACATTAACTTTCACTGTTTTAATTATTGTGACTCAAAAAGTAAATTTTGAATCAGTAAATCACAATACATTTTATTTGTATAGTGCTTCTAAAAAAAATTAGATGACATGTTACGGCGTAATTATGACTTACGATCATATTCTGATACTATTAGCAATATTATTCTGACATACTATCATAAATTATAGTACTATCTCAAAAGTAATGTCAACATTTTGATTCATAATCTCATTATTGTGACTTAAAAAGTCCTAATTCTGATTTAGTAAATCATGTTAATGAGATGTTACTACATAATTATGACTTAGGGTCCTATTTTCACTTATAGAAAATACAAACTCTGACTTATTATCTCCTATTTTGTACTTTAAAACTCTAATATCTGACATATTTTCACATAATGTTTACTTATCTCCTCAGTTTGACTTATTATCTCCTATTTTTTATTTTTTTAAACTTAGTTTTTGTTGCAGTTTCAGCAACTTATATAATCATCATCACATTCTTTGCCACAGTATTTTCATTTTACAGCTGTCTTTTTTTTTTTACACAAAACTTCACAACTTAAAACAAGGTGGGACACAAAAAACAAAACAAGACTTCATCTTAAACTGTAATTTCAATTGAATTCAGAGAAAAGGGGAGGACACATACTTAAACAATCCAAAGAATTAAAATAAAATAAATTAATTAATTTAAATAAAATATATTTTTTTGTTTTAAAACCAGAATATCACAATACATTTTATTTGTATAGTGCTTTAAAAAAAATTAGATAAGATGTGATGGCGTAATTATGTATGTATATATACACTATTAACAATATTATTCTGATAAGTTCTATCTCCTCAGTTTGACGTACTATCTCATAAATTATAGTACTATCTCCTCAGTTTGACTTATTATTTATTTATTTATTTTAAACCAAAATATTTAACATATAATCTCATAATTCTGATTCACCGCGAGTATTTTGTTTATTTTTGTGGCAGACTTGAGCCTCCATACTTTCTACACTAACTTTGACTGTAAAGTGAAGTCAGTCTTTTACCTTTCATTTATAAACCTTTTATATATAAACACATGTTTTTGTAGACTTACTGTGTTGTTGATCTTCTGTATCTGCAGGAGGAGAACCGGATGTTTCCGTTAAAACGATAAAAACGGTGAAAAATAAGACTTCTTGTCTCATGTTTGATGAGATTGATGAACATTTAAACACTTATATAAACTACTTTATATTAAAAACACATCTCTGGAGCTAGTTGAGTGAGTCTCGTCCAGTTGAATCTTCTGTTGTTTAAAACAAGCAGAAAAAAAAAACGTCTTCAGTCCGAAAAAACCAGGAAGACAAAACAGCTGAGTGACACCGACTGACAGGCGGAAGTACAGCCCAACGCCTTCACAATAAAAGAAAACTAACAGCAATAATTAAATATTTTATTAAAAAGAAATTAAAAAAAAATGTAAATGCTACAAGTAATAATTATTGAAGAGGACAAATATAAGCAAGGTAAAATTTTTAAATTAAAGGGTAAAATAATGAGGTCAAATACTAATAAATTAAAAGTAAAAAAGCCTAGAAAATACATTAAAACAAATCGTAAAAGGAACAAAAATCATATTCATAAATAATATAAATAAAAACATTTGAAAATAAACTAAATAAAATGGATAAAAACAAAAAAATGTCTAATAAAAAAAATATATAATCTAAAACAATAAAATAAAAAATATATTAAAACAATTTCATAAAATAAATAAAAACACAAAATAATGATTCCAAGTCTCCCTAACCATAAAACAAAAACATTTAAAGATAAAATAATGAGGTCAAATACTGATAAATTAAAAGTAAAAAACAATGCCTAGAAAATAAATTAATTACATTTTATTATCATAAAAGTAATACAAATAATATTCATAAATAATAAATAAAAACATTTTAAAATATAGTAAATTAAATAGATAAAAACAAAGATATTTCATAAAAAACATATAATACTGACTCCAGGTCTCCCTAACCACAAAAACATTAAAAGGTAAAATAATGAGGTCAAATACTGATGAATTAAAACCATAAAAGATATAAAAAATAATATTCAGAAATAATATTAAATAAAAACATTTTAAAATGTACTAAATAAAATGAATAAAACAAAAACATATTTAATAATAAAATAAAAAATATATTTAAAGAATTTCATAAAATGAATAAAAACACAAAATACTGATTCCAAGTCTCCTTCACCACAAAACAAAAACATTAAAAGGTAAAATAATGAGGTAAAATACTTATGAATTAAAAGTAAAAAAATCCTAGAAAATCAATTAAAACACATCATAAAAAGAATAAAAATAATATTCATGAATAATTTAAATAAAAACGTTTTAAATATCCTGAATAAAATGGATACAAATAAATATAATATAATCTAAAACAGTACAATAAAGAAAATAGAAAAATAAATAATTTCATAAAATAAATAAAAACACAAAATAATGATTCCAAGTCTCCCTAACCACAAAACAGAAACATTAAAAAATAAAATAATGAGGTCAAATACTGATGAATTAAAAGTAAGAAAGCCTAGAAAATAAATTAATAGAAATCATAAAAGGAATAAAAAATAATATTCATGAATGATATAAATAAAAACGTTTTAAAATAAACTAAATTAAATGGATACAAACAAAATATTTAATCAAAACATATTTAATCTAAAACAATAAAATTTGAAAAAGATATTTTATAAAATAAATAAAAACACAAAATACTGATTCAAAGTCTCCCCAATCACAAAACATTAAATAAAATGAAACAGACATGAATCATTTAAAATACTTAATCCAAGTCAACCCAACACAACCCCAAAACATTAATACAAAATAACTCTATAAAGAGTTTTAAATAATTTAATATTTCATATTTGTATTTATTCAGTTAACTGTCCTATTGTTGCTTCTGTAAATATTATTTCTTTGTATGCAGCAGTTTTAATATAAAATATAAGATTTCCCAGACAGAGCTTTATTTTGAAAACCCGTCGTCGTATTGTGCCCTTATTGTGGTGAGCCTGACACACTGCTGAGTCAAACACGCTGGAATAAAAAAAACTCAACAAAAATTTAAAAAGTGTTACTTGACGTGTTCTTTACAGTGTTGCGTGTTAAAGGAGTTAAATCTACTAAACAAAGTTAAATTAAAGGAACTAAAAGTGAAGCCCGTCGTCTACATTATGTAATAACACAGAGACATCTGGAGGTCTATTTATAACATCTGATCTCATACTAATCCGCTTTAATACAAGAGATATTCAACCAGAAAAAAAATATATAAAACACTGACAGGGAACAAATATCAAGAGAAACTGTGAACTGTACTCTCAAATATTAAAGTACAACAGAAAATACTGCAGGAAGTTAAAGAAAACTGCAGACTGATCGCTGTTAACTTAGTATTAAACACCATGAACACACACACATAGTATAAGAATATATAAAATCAATAATATAATGACTAAATTCAGATATTACATTGACACCTTATGATACATTATTTTTTAATACTCTCATACTGAAATAAACTATAAATAGTATTATTAATTATACAACATAGTACAGTACATAAGAGTATCATCCTGGTGTTTTGTTGAATCTCTATGCTTTATAGATGATTCTTTATTATTTATCTATCTAAGTAATTAAATTAATAAATGAAAGGTGTCTTCACAGAAGCACAAACGCATTTCCTGTCCTCTGCACATGACATGAAGACAGGAAATGTGTCGCCTCTGCAGTTTAACACAGTAATAGAAAAAGGAAATACTCCTACGATATTAATCATGATGCTCTGAAAAGTCACTGTTACACTAGTAATTTATCTTATATATAT
>CAKAOI010034638.1:16783-32285 GCA_916701655.1 Sebastiscus albofasciatus | reverse complement strand
TTTTTAATTAATGTTTTGTTTATAATTATGTAATTTTTGTTATTTATTTCCAGTGCATATCTTATATCTCAATGAAATATATATATGTATATATAATGTTATGATTTAACAATTTATCGATTGTCAGTAATGTAAATAACCTGTAGTGACAGCACTATTTTAAAACAAACAATAAGGGCCGTTTAAGAGACCGGGATAAGACAAAGAAAATACCAACATAATGTACAAAAACCAACCCTGACCACCCATCCCCCTCTCCTCTACTCCACTTCGGAGGAAGAAATGTCAATAATTCAGGAATTTGCAGCCTTTCTTTGTTTCTGAGAGTCAGACATTGTAGAGACTCTATTACAGGTTTTAACCTCTGACTCTCTTAAACCTGCTGAGCCAATAAAGAACCACAAACACATTTAATTTACACATAATAATCTGTAATACTGCTGTAACAGGAGTCTTTTTCTTACAGTGGTATTATATTTCACTCTCGTGCCAGCTGGACCGTGAAGCTCAAACACTAAATCAATATATCCTGTCTCTATATATATAGTTCCTGTTGTGAATAATGTGTGGAAGCAGAATTTAAAGCTGTGTGCATTATTTTAAAGCGCGACTAATCAATATGACTACATGTAATGTGAAAGGGGTACCCACGGGGATTTATTAGCTTTTAAAGCCTCGTTCAGCTCGTTGTTTTGGTTTGGTGGCACATTTGTTCCCCTTTGAAGGTTTAAGTTTGATTTACTGACTAAAATAAACAGAATCTGTCCAACTGCCAAAGAGACATGCTGATTAAAAATGTTAATATGTTCATCTAGTGTTCAAGTATTACTGTGCAATCACTGTAAATATCAAAAACCAAGATGGTGACAGCCAGAAACCAAGATGGAGACGGCCAGAAACCAAGATGGAGACGGACAAAAACCAAGATGGAGACGGCCAGAAACCAAGATGGAGACGGACAAAAACCAAGATGGAGACGGACAAAAACCAAGATGGTGACGGCCAGAAACCAAGAAACCAAGATGGAGACGGACAAAAACCAAGATGGTGACGGCCAGAAACCAAGATGGTGGCGGCCGGAAACCAAGATGGAGACGGACAAAAACCAAGCTGGTGACGGCCAGAAACCAAGATGGAGACGTCCAAAAACCAAGATGGAGACGTCCAAAAATCAAGATGGAGACGTCCAAAAACCAAGATGGCGACAACCAAAAACCAAGATGGCGACAACCAAAAACCAAGATGGTGACGGCCAGAAACCAAGATGGAGACGGACAAAGTACCACCAGAGCCAGTATCTTCTCTCTAGTTTTAAAACTGAGCCGCTACAATCTAAAAATCACAAGTTGTGTTAATGTGTTAATGAAATCAGTGGCGTTGAATCTAATTTCCATATTATTAACGTATTAAAATCATTAACGTATAACGTACTAACGTATTATTATTTTGTTAATATTGACAGCCTTAATAAATATATAAACGCAAGAAATAGCATGAAAAACAATCAGAAATCTCGTCAATTTACGGTGAGGAAACACCGGAGGCTGGATAAAGATTCTAACTGGTTTACCAACATATCACAATAAGAAACAGACGAGAACACATGAAGAGATAAAGAAAGGCTGGCTGCGAAGGAGACATACAGGAAATAATCAGCAGAATAAATGTTGTACTTTTTGGTAGTTTTGTGTGGAGAGATGGGACAGGAAATGAGATCGGAGAGAGAGAGAGAGCGAGCGAGAGAGAGAGACAGCGAGAGACAGAGAGAGAGAATGACTTGCAACAATTGTCCTCTCTTTGCTGCCACATCACTGCGGTTGATGCTCAGCGTTTTACTCTGCTGTGTGTGTGTTTGTTATGCGCTCGTACAGATACATGCATGCGTCCCTGCAGACGTGCATTTGGTGATTTGTGCACGTGGGCGTGTGCACGTCAGTGTGGTGGTCTGTGCTCGTGGGCGTGTGCACGTCAGTGTGGTGGTCTGTGCTCGTGGGCGTGTGCATGTCAGTGTGGTGGTACAGAACGGGTCCACAGCTCCCAGACAAAGGAATGAAGGGAACACATTCTACCTCTGTGGTCGGGTCCCTGAGGTCCGGAGGTTCAGGTGTTAATGTCCACTGATGGGTCTAATTGGGTGAGGGTTTTGGAGGGGGAGGCATTGATTTGGGGTGTTTAGGGGAGAGGAAGATGATGGAGGAGGAGGAGGAGGAAGAGGAGGAGGGTGGTGGGGAGAGAGAGGAAGACAGCAGGAAGCAGAGAAGAATGAATGAATGACTGTAAGGAGACGAGAGCTCTGACAGAATTACAATGTCAACCCTCCTCTCCCTCCTTTCCCTCCATTACTTCCTCTCTCCTTCTCCTCTTCCCCCTCTCTCTCCCCCCCTCCATCTCCGTACCTCCGTCTCCTCCTCCTCTCTCTCTCTTTCTCTCTCTCCGCTCAGCTGCAGTGCAGAGATCTCCGCCGAGGCCCCCGTCAGGCTGTCAGGTGACCGGGACGGAGGCTGTGACATCACCGCCCCCTCGGCGGCCGACTGTCAGCCCTCCGCCGTTGCCATGGCAACGTCGGCAACGGCCCGCGGAGCCGAGGCTGGCGACGAGACGCCTGCAGGAGGAGGAGGAGGAAGAGGAAGAGGAGGAGAGGAAGCCGGAGAATGCGTAAGGATTTTTCATTTATCCCTTATTTATTTATTCGTCTTAAATGTGGCGTCGCTGTTTTTTTCTGCGTCGCCGTCGTTGTGTTGCAGAAACAGATCAGATCTGTTGGTGTTCCAGGATGACTGGGACGAGCGAGGGGGACTGCGACACACATGCACATCACTCACACATACTGATGCAGAGGTATTTGTTTGAGACGGAGACGGCTCGACGTCTGAGGATGCAGTAAAAAAGAGGACTGAACGTCGTTCTCTGCATGGCTCCTCTCGTCTCCGCCGGCCGGCTGCAGCCTAACAGCAGAGGCAGCTGCAGCTGCAGCTAGCATCCTCCTCTCTGCATCCTTCTCTCTGCATCCTCCTCTCTGCATCCTCCTCTCTGCATCTGCATCTTGCAGCCTGACATGGAGTCCCATCCTGCTGTGCATGCTACCAGGCTGCAGGTAGTTTAGAGAACAGATGTCGAGGTGCGTTTAGCTTCTCGTCTTTCTCGTGTTTTCGGCTCCTCTGCGTCCCCAAAGCGACGACGGCTGCAGAGTGAACATGAATTATTCTCCTTCATTCTTCCCGATCGCTGCGAGCTGTCGAACGTGTTGCTTTCTGAAAAACCTTCCTGCGTCTCTCTGTCGAGTGTTAGCGATCGGAGAAGGTCACGTAAAGCCGATATCATCGAATGCAAACGGATGTGGGTGAGGAGGAGTCGCGTGTCATAGGGGATGACCTTTGAACTTTCCACCTCAGGCCAACTCCCAGGAGGTTGATAGACTCTAAGAGGAGGCTAAACGCCACGTCTGTCCGTGCAGAATGCTGCAGTGGTTTTTTGGGGGAAGTCCTCAGACACTGCCAGCAGGTTTTTATGTTGCAGGCCGGCTGGTTTCAGGTTGTGATCAGAGCAGATTTCAGAGCAGATTTCTGTGTTCAGACTAAAGTTGGCAGCAGATCAGCGCTGCGTCTCCGTATGACATCAGGGATCAGAGAGATAACCACCAGTTATGTAATGATGTCATGAACACGGTGACATGAAACACGCTGTGATTCCTCTCTCTCATCATCACCTCATCTCCTCCTCGGAGAGAGCTTTTTTTTGCCCTCCTTCATCTGTTGCTATAGCAACGTGACCGTTTGATTGACACACACACGTGTTGTACCCTTCCTTCCCATCCGGCAGCACGCCGCTCTGGGCTGCAGGCGCTCCAGCTCGGACGCAGCCTATGAGCTGGCGGAGACGGTGAGGGCGCAGCGAGAGTGCCGTCTCCGGCCCCACTACAGCGACCCCATGCCGGCCGACGCCTCCAAGCGCAAACAGCTGGAGATGAAGATCGCTGCAGCCGCACGCCTCCACGGCCACCGGCGAGACCGCGACAGAGACCGAGACAGAGACAGTGGTGAGTACATGACACGTGTTGTTCTTCACTGTATGGAAGCCATTTATTATGCAAAATGTATGTATATATTTATTATTGTAAATCAATTATCAACACAAAACAATGACAGATATTGATCCAGAAACCCTCACAGGTACTGCATTTAGCATAAAACAATATGCTCACATCAGAACATGGCAAACTGCAGCCCAACAGGCAACAACAGCTGTCAGTGTGTCAGTGTGCTGACTTGACTATGACTTGCCCCAAACTGCATGTGATGATCATAAAGTGGGCATGTCTGTAAAGGGGAGACTCGTGGGTACCCAGAGAATCCATATACATTCACTGATCTGGAGGTCAGAGGTCAAGGGACCCCTTTGAAAATGGACAAGACAGTTTTTCCTCACCAACATGTAGTGTAAGTTTGGAGCGTTATTTAACCTCCTTCATGACCAGCTAGTCTGACCTGGTTGGCACCGATGGATTCATCAGGTTTACTAGTTTCATGTGATACCAGTATCTTCTCTCTAGCTTTAGAACTGAGCCGCTGCAACCTAAAAATCACAAGTTGCGTTTATGCCTTAAAGAAATTAGTGGCGTTAAAACGAATGTGCGTTAAAATGCATTATTATTATCGCGTTAACTTTGACAGCCCTACTAATCCAAACTGAAGTTGCAGAGAGAGATATTTTTTACTTTTAGTCTCGTTTGGGTCATAAACGCTCCATAAACACTGAATCCTACATTTCCCATAATCCAACTTGGTAGCATCTGCTTGCTACATCCTTCTCTGTACCTGGAAAACATATAACAACACATCTCTGAGCCCTTTGAGTGTTTTTAAAGGGGCTCGATGTAAGAATCAACAGTCAGCGTCCTGTTGCTCGCGCTATGTAACGCCAGCGAGCATCGCTCAAAACAGTGAGGTGACACACGAGACTGAGCGTGACTGACAGCTAAAACTACACTATCAATACACAGTATCGTATGTATATCAACAGTTTAATTAAGTTTAACCAATTAAGTTCCACATTTCAAACAAACATCTGCAGGAATCCCAGTTCATCTCATTTTAACGTGTTTAAGTTCACCAGAGTATCTCAGTTCATTCAGGTGCCGCCGTCCATCACAGCATGTAATGTTCATCTCATTCTTCTTCGCAGTTCAGTTGCACATGTTCACCTCCACACAGACGGCAAAGTCCGTTGTTGAGTAGCAACAGCAAGACTTTTTCTTACATACCGCCCTCCTTTGTTCTCAGTGCTTCAAGATGGCTTCCTGTTTGTTACCATGTGGCTGAAAAACAAAAAGTCCGTTGCTGATGGAATCCATGAAGTCTTTGTACTCTAAAAAGGCAGCGTTAAACCTTTAGTGTAGTGACCTTTTGACCTTCATGTGGTCGCTGATTGGGAGTACTTCTATAGTTTTAACACTGACGGGCTTTGAGACGCAAAAAACAGGAAATGAGGAGAAAAAAAAAAGTTAAAGTTGAACTCAAAATGGGTTCAAATTCCAGATTCTTTAATCAAAAGGTACTAAAATCCAAACAGAAGGCAGCAGCAACAAAGAGCAGACGTTTAAAGCCATGTGCCTCCAATCAGCGGCGCCTGGCCGTCTCTTGGCCGGGCCTTTATCCCCCATCAGCTCCCTCCAGGCCTGTAGAGGGCGGCACAGCACACTGGCAAACACATGAGGACTGGCTTCTCCACTACATGTTTCACACGCTTGGCGGTAACGTCAGCGTACCGGTCCAATGGGAGTTTTGCCAGCTTGGTGTCCGTTTTGAAACCCAGAACCAAACGAAGGTCCCTCCATGAATCCGAGGCTGATGTTGATCCTAGTTTTCCTTCGATGTTGGTCACGTTCCTGTTTTACCAGACTGCTTCACCAGATATAATTCTGTCTCTTTGTGCTTCCGTGGAGTTTGTGTTGGAGTCTGAGTCGTGGCGGCGGCTGGTCGTTTGTTGGCGTTAGCGGACTCCATTTCTAACCGAACGTTAGCTACGGTTGCACACTGTTAGCGCTGTAAGTGGAGCTGAAATTAAAGGAACTCGCAAAGCGTCTTGCGACGTCGCATCGATGGATTTTCCCAGAAAGAAATGCGTTCTTCCCATTAAAATCTAAAACTAAACTATATCTAAACTAAACTATATCTAAACTAAACTATATCTAAAACTAAACTATATCTAAACTAAAGTACATCTAAACTAAACTATATCTAAACTAAACTATATCTAAAACTAAACTATATCTAAACTAAACTATATCTAAACTAAACTATATCTAAAAATAAAATATATCTAAACTAAACTATATCTAAACTAAACCGCCAGATTTCATAAAATGGAAAAATTTGATTCGAGAAGTAAAAGTTATGGAAAAGGGAACTCACAACATCAGGAATATGGAGGATGTTTTTGAGGAGACGGACTCAGGTACATCTGGGTTGGCACGCATGCACATCTACATACATGTGCCTGGAAGTGACCTGAGAAGGCGGACGCATGTGTGTGCCTGAGGAAATGATATTGTGATATTGCTATATCTCTGCTCCCCCCCCCTTTTATTATTAACTTATATGTTTATTTAATGTATTGTTATTATAACTTTTTTTTAATTTCAGTTTTGAATGCTGATGTTTTCTCTGGTGAACTTACTGTGTTGGTTTCTTGTGAATGAACCTCCAGCTGATCCTGACGTTGTAGAATCCGTCCGTCTGTTCAGAGCTGTATTTGTGTTGTTTCGCTCGTGCGACTCGGTGTCACGCTTGTCTCTGAATATTCTTGGCCTTTGCACCCGTCCTCACCCCCCCCACCAAACACACACACACACACACACACACACACACACACACAGTTCCCCTGTTAATACTGAGACCTTCCTGTCAACAGAAGCTCTTTGACTCCGGACACAGACTGTCAGTCAATACCACGACCTCGTTGCTCCTGAAATAAAACGGATAAACGGGCTAGAAATAGTTTCCTCAGCACCAAAACACTCCTCATCCAGAGGTGTCATATTAATACATGATGAAGGTAGCAGCTGGATGATGAACCATGCATGAGGACAAAGGTTGAGTCCTCTCCTGGAGGGTTAGAGACGTGATTATTGGAGACAGATGATATCTATAATGTGTCTTCATGTTGACGTGAGCCGTAACGAGCGGTCCAGATTAAACGGGTGTCCATTAGAGATTCTAACAGAGATCTATAGCCATGATGAGCACTAATGGATGTGATCCTCTCTGCAGCTCCAGCAGCTCTCCGTGGTCGCTCTGAGCCACCCGGCGAGGAGCGCCAGGCGGGTCTGGGCGTGACCCGGTCCGGGCAGCACCGCTGGAGCACCATCAGCAGCCTGAGCGTGGACAGCGGCGTGGTGGGCCTCAGCGACGAGCGGGAGGAGGAGGACAGCGAGCCCCGCCGGTACCGGAGGAACCGGGGGGGGGGCGGCGAGGTGGAGCGGGTGGACAGCGGCATCGGCCCGGGTCTGTCCCGCACCTGGAAGAGGCCATCGGCCTCCCTCAGAGCCTGGGAGGCCCAGAGACCCTGTCCCGACTGCGGGCTGAGGGACGGCGCCTCCAAAGAGCGAGGAGAGCGCATGTGCGAGCGTTGCTCCAAACTGCGCACCGAGCGCAAGGAGGCCATCCTGGAGTTCCTGAACACGGAGTCGAGCTACGGCGAGGACCTGCGCATCATTAGGGAGGAGTTCTACTGCCCCATGCAGAGCGCCGCGCTGCTGACGGCCGAGCAGCTCGCCGTGGTGTTCGGTAACGTTCAGGAGCTGATCGATGTCAACGACCGCTTCACCGAACACCTGCAGGACAGCATCGACCAGGCCTTCGACCAGGTGACCCCCACCCCTCTCTATCTATCTATCATGGTGCTCTTTAAGCTCGGAGCGCCTTCTGGTCTGGGATTACAACCCACAACCTTAAAGTTCAAACTGTGCCTATGCTTGCAACACAAAGTATATCCAATGCACCCTTTGCAAGATGTTGGTCGCACTTTTGCTTTGTCGATGTTTACCTGAGAGCCACTGAATCCTGCCGTTCGTACAGCATCTCATATACAGCGTCTCATATACAGCATCTCATATACAGCGTCTCATATACAGCGTCTCATATACAGCATCTCATATACAGCGTCTCATATACAGCGTCTCATATACAGCGTCTCATAGCCACATCTCCACCCAGCGTTAACCTGTAGCCTCTGAGGCTAAAGCCTCGGACACACCAGGAACGCCAGGAGCGCGTGGCGGCTGCGTGGCGGCTGCGTGGCGTGGCAGCTGCTGCTGTCAGCCCTTTCTTTCTACATAGAGTTTGCCTTTTATTGACCATTTCATTTCATTATAAATATAATTTATATTTATTTTAGACAGAGAAACGTTAAGAAACGTGTGGTAATTAGTAAATAATAGTAATAATCCACAATTAAAACCCCATGCTATATTCATTCATGGAGCTCTGCAAGTCACTGCATGTTCTACAACACTGCCCGGCACATATTTCAGAATAAAAGCCACAGAAAAAACGCTTGAGGGCTTTTATTTTGAAATGAAAGCAGGAAGTGTTGATTTAGAAATACGTTTTTACTTTTTTTTCATCTCCATAACATATCGTACAGATAGACATTGAAACTGTCGTAATGTTGCTGGTATGATGTCAACATAAAGTCAATAGATCACCTTCACTGTCTGTTGCTGCTGTGAACCGCGCGGCACGTGTCTCTAGATCTTTAGAAGAGATGTGTGTCTCACGCGGGCAGTGTGGCTGCTCTAACCTGTTAACACGGACGCCGAAATAAAAAACACCAGGTAACGCAGCCGCCACGCGCTGCTGACGTTCCTGGTATGTCCGGGCTGTAAGCCCCCCGATCACTGCTGCGTCCCAGCAGACGTAAATGACCGTTTCCTCTCTTGTGGTTTGGCCTCAGGGGGATGAAGACCTGCTGACGGTCTACATCGGAGAGATCTTCCTGGAGTTTGTCAACATGCTGCCGGCCTTCCAGACCTACTGCCTGCAGCAGTCCACCGCGGTCAACCTGCTCAACACGCTGGAGAAGGAGAAAGAGCTGCTCAGGTACCGTTCCTCTTCTTCCTGTTAGTGTCTGGGAGCTTCCTCCACTTCCTGTCTGTATCATTCTTAATGGAAGCGACAGCAGGTTATCATTTATTCAGAAGGAGGTCTATTTGGAGAGCAGAGCTGCAATCATTCATATTTTTAGATGGAACCATGAGTCAGGCCGTCGTGCGGTTCCCATGAATCAACGCTTTCAGAGTTTTCTCAGGACATGAACAGACCTTTTCTGTCTTTTTCTAGAATCTTCCTGGATGTTTCCCAGAACGACAACACGGCACTGCGTCGCATGAACCTGCGCTCCTTCCTCATGGCGCCCCTCCAGCGCGTCACCAAATACCCGCTTCTGTTGAGCCGCATCATCAAGGTCACTCCCGAGTGCCACCCGGACTACGCTCGTCTCCGCGAGGCCAAGAGTCGGGTGGAGTCCCACCTGGAGCACATCAACATGAAGACCAAGCAGGAGGGCAACGGCGTCACCTGGTCCCTGCGCTCGTTCCGCCGCGACAGCCGCAAAAACCGGGAGGTCATCAACATCGAGATGCGGGAGGTGTCGATGAAGACGGTGGGCTGGGCGAGGGAGAACACGCGGTTCGTCATGGAGGGACCCCTCCAGCTGTCCCAGCCGGCGGACGGTCAGTGGGTGAAGAAGGGCAGCAAGGCCCTCAAGTTCCAGAACGTCCAGAGTCTGCTGATGGTGCGGATACAGCGGGCCGGGGACGCCCCGGGACAGGGCGCCGACCTGGGGGCTCAAGGGGACGGCGGTGGCGACAGCATCCGAGACGGAGTGCTGGTTCTAATCAAGGACAAGAGCAGCGGGAAGTTTGCCGTGCTGAGAGAGCCCATCCGTCTGACGAACTGCGTGGTGTCGACGGATCCCGACTGCGAGGACACATTCGAGGTGCTCGATATTCGGCGGGAGTCTTTCGTCTTCCGCGCCTCGGACAAATCTCGCACCCAGCAGTGGTTCCATCAGATTAAGAGATACACTCGAGACTTGGGCACCTGGAGGAAAAGACGCAACGCTCTGCCCAACATCATGATCAACACGAACCAGACGCGCTCCTGAGACTAACCAACCGCCGACACGCTGTAAATAACCTCAATCCTTCGACTGCAGACTGACTACAAGAAGCATTTCTGAGTGACGCCACTGTTAAAAAACACCTTCTCAAAGTCTCCAGCACTTTTTTCTTACAAAGCTATAAGTGCGCCATACTGTCATGAAGTTGTGTACGAAGATTTAAAAGATTCTTGGACAACCAAAAAAACCTGGGCTGAGCTCGTCGGCCTTGATTGTAAAGAGAGCTGCTTTCAGTGAATCCTGTTGAAAAGCAAGACTGAAGATACGGAGGCACTTTAGTGACTTTATCATGCAGTCAGACAGAAGGGGTTTGAGAGCAGAACTACCGACGCTGTAATCAAAAAACGTTTTACTGCAAGTAAAATACATTTGTGATTAAAATGCAAATTAAATGCAAATTCAAAAGTTTTGTTTACAAATCCAAAAATTGTATCTGCGAATCCAAAAGGGTTTTTTTTTGCGAATCCAAAAGTTTCATTACGAATGCAAAAGATTTAGCTCAATAGCAACCAATACTTTTTGATTTGTATTAATACATTTTTATTTTAAGTGCAGTAAAACATTTTTTGATTAGTGTGTAAAGTTTTGCTCTCAAACCTCTTCTGTTTGACTGCATTATAAAGTCACTAAAGAACCTCCGCAGAAACATGGCTGACTGCAAGAAGAGAAACTGTAATGTAATTTTGATACCAGACAGTGGGGGGGGGGGTTAACATTTGTTTCCGTGGTTTCTGTTGGTCGTCACTGCCCTTCTCCTGTGTGTGTTTGCCGCCCTCTGCTGGACGTCGGCGGTACAGCGACCGTCACTGCCAGAGATGCAGCCGAGCAGACAGACCTCCTGTATCACTGTGGTTCAACGAGAACTCAACATAACAGCAATAATCTCTGCCAGCTCCGACACACGTAGCTACTGTACATGCATTTATAATCTCACAGGAGCTCCTCAGTCTCACGTGGCGGATTCAACTCAAAGTCTCAAATCGGATCTGGATTGTTTCTCTCCATCATCCCGACGACACTAAGGAGTTCAGATCGTCTTAATCAGTCCAGTCAGTCTCCTTTAACTGCTGACATCAGGTGAAGTCAAACACGGCTGTGTGTTCAGAGTCTTTCAATCTTTCAACCTCGTGTTCAGGACCTGATGTGGGTTCACACAGAACCGGGTCACGGGACGGAAGAACAGAAGTATTATTGTCTATTTGTAGGGCTGCAACATACTGTGATCTGCATTATGGATTTATCTCATTCATCATTCGGTTGACAAAATGCAAATCCAAAAGTTGTGTTTACGACTCCAAAAAGTTTGTTTTCTAATCAAAAGTTTTGTTTGTGAATCCAAAAGAAGAGTCTGCACTGGTTCTCAACCTTTTGGAGGCCAGGGACCCGTATAGGACCCCGTCATAATCACACCAATGAAGCAAAGGCGTATCATTTATACTCTGAGGTGTCAAAGGAACTATTTGTATTCTAAAACGTTTCAACCTAAATACTTCAGACCTGCTTCATCCTGATAAACAGAAACACATTTCAGTTTGAATCATGTTAACATAAGATGAGAGAATCCTTTATTAGTCCCACAGCAGGGGAAATGTTGATACCACTCATTTACAGAGTGATTTTATTCAAAGTGCATTTCAACTCAACTTGACAGCATTTAAATCACAATTTTATCATTTATAGCAAATTATTTTGCAGACCTCACTTTGAGATCCGCTGCTTTAAGGGAGCCCTTTCCTCTCATGGAGGAAGCTGACTAAGTTACATATTGTTATGGATATTTAATATTATAATCAATGCTTAACAATAACAGTACAGAACAGCTGATAAACTGAACAATGAACCCAAACAGTGAACGCAAAACCTGCAGGACGTTTGTGTAAAATGAGCGATTTGGATGAATTCTGAGCCGATTATTAGCTTTTAACATAATTCTCAGTTTTATGTATTTTTTTAATTCTTAACAATCATTCATACTTAATAGGCGGCACAGTGGCGCTGCTCACAGCGAGAAGGTCCTGGGTTCGATCCTTGGTCTGGTCTGGTCTGGGCCTTTCTGTGAGGAGTTTACTGTGGTAAAGTTCTCCTCGTGTTCAAGGTTTACTCCGGGATCTCAGGTTTCTCCCACCACCAGGAAGGGCATCTTGCGTAAAAACCTATGCCAAGTCAATGCTTTGGCTGTTGTTCTATCAGTTCTTTACTTGTTTTCTAATGCAGGATGAGGCTGTTTATCAGAGAGGGACGTTCTCTGTGATGTTCTCACATGTTCAGGTCTTCATCGTGCCCTTATCCCGTTTATATCTTAAATAATAATCCAAACTAAACTAAGATTAGTCATTTTACACTCTTAAACCTCACAACCCTCCGTGAAGCTTTGGTGACCCCTAGTGGGGAAGTTAAAAACAGCTAAAGAGCCGAGCGTCAGGGAGAAGAAAACACTGGATTTGTCACAAAAGAAGCCTAATAAGTACAAATGATTGTTGAAAATTCAAAAAATACATAAAACAGACAGAGAACCGAATCAAAGGTTCCTAAAAACATCAGGAGACTCACGATTCAACATTCACAGGAAATAATCGGCTCAAAATTCATCCAAATCGTGTCAACAATTAAATTAATCACCAACTGTTTTGACAATCGATTAATCAGTTTGAGTCATTTTTTTTAATAAAAAAAGTCTAAATTCTCTGATTCCAGCTTCTTAAAGGTCCCGTATTGTAAAAAGTGAGATTTTCATGTCTTTTATATTATAAAGCAGGTTTAAGTGATATATAAATACTGTTAAACTATCAAAACGCTCAATATACGGAGAAATACACACAGCCTGTATTCAGAAATTGTGCGTTTGAAGCAAGCCGTTAGGATTTCTGTCCATTTGTGATGTCACAAATATACAATATTTAGACCATTGCACGGTTTTAAACATAAACATTCTAAATGTGTTCCAGTTTATTTCCTGTTGCAGTGGATGTGAATAACATCAGCTGACAGGGCGTAAACATGGACCCAAACTGTTGCCTAGCAACGCAATTCCGTTGCAATTCCGTTGAAATGCACTAAAATGGAGCGTTTCAGACAGACGGTGAATACAGGTATATTCAGGCGGACAGGATGAGGAAAATAATGTGTTTTTTTTAACATTACAGCATGTAAACATGTTCTAGTAGAAACACAAAATACTAGTATGAACCTGAAAATGAGCTGATATGGGACCTTTAAATGTGAATATGTTCTGGTTTCTTTCCTCCTCTATGACAGTAAACTGAACATCTTTGAGTTGTGGACAAAACAAGACATTTGAGGACGTCATCTTGGACATTTTATAAACCAAACAACTAATCGATTAATCAAGAATATAATGGTGAGTTGCAGCCCGACATGATAACATGATAATCTCACCAGCTGTTTCAGGTGTAAAGGTTGAAAAACTCTGTTTACTTGACTCATTAAAAGTCCGAACCATCTCGTCACGATGCGTTGTGACCCGTCATCTTGTGACCCGTCATCGAGTGACCCGTCATCTTGTGACCCGTCATCGTGTGACCCGTCATCGTGTGACCCGTCATCTTGTGACCCGTCATCGTGTGACCCGTCATCATGACCTATAGCGATGATGAGCTGTTGTGCCTTGGTACTTGATTACTGTTAATGCTACTGAAACATGCGTCCCAGCAGCGTTCACCTCCGACACACACGGACCGGACCGCCGCTCTGTCGGCTCTCAACATCAACTAACAGGCAATATAATTACTCCTCTCTCTCTTCTTTCACTGTGTTTTTATGCTTTATTTTCTTTAATGCACTTTATTATGATTCAGTAACAGAGCGCTCGTGAGGCTGACGTCAGCGGGTCGAGATGACCTTCATCAAACCAAACCTCTGTTTAAGACTGATACTGTTCAATGTTTGCGATGACGTAGCACCAGAAGAAGAAGAAGAGGTAGCGTATCACTGTGTTCTGGAGGGCAGGACTGCTCCGCTCCGCACCAATACTCCTGTTCATCATCTCAACATGTACTAAAGTAACAAACTGCTGAGCTCAACACGGTTTCCATTGTTTTCCTCATCTGCATTTTGAAAGCATTTGATGTATTATTTCCCCGATGTAATATATTGTGAATTATATTAAAAGATTTTAAACACGTCTTTGCTCGTTGTGCTCGTTGGTGAAGTCAGACGAAGATGGAAATGTAGAATGTAGAAATATATTTACAGCATCTTTAGGACAACAGGAATACATGATAACGGTACAGGAAGTGAAATATCACTCATCACTCAAAACTAAAACTAAAGCACGACATGGAGAGCTTAATAGAAAATACAACCCAGCTCCGCTACGACGGAGTTACTCTACTGTCTTTATTATCCAGCAGAAGGTCTGAGAGCAAACCTTTATACTGGAATCAAAACATGTTTTATTACAAGGAAAATAAAGTTGTGATTAAAAATGTATTAATGTGAATCACAAACTTTTGTTTGCAAATTCAACAACAAAATTTGGGGGATTCGGGGACAAAACTTTGAGATTCAGCGTCAATTTTTAGATTCGGCAACAGAAGTTTGGGATTCCCATTAATACATTTTAATCTCAAATGTATTTTACTTTACTATAAAACATTTTGTTTACAGTGTGTAAAGTTGTGCATAATAAAGACACTAAAGTAACTCCACACCACTACAGCACAGAAGCAAACAGAAGCATGGGGGGGACAAACCTTCAGTCATTTCGTTAAGTGGAAACTAAACTAAAGAGGAAACATCACATGCACTACTGTACATCATGACATTCTGACTATCATGGATCTCCAGAGAAAGAAAAAACACCCGACAACCAAAATACTGAAATGTCTCAACAAACATAATCATTGGCACTGTTCTGTTATGGTTCTGTTACGCTGCGTTCACACCAAGAGAGAAGCAGACTATTCCAACGGCGTGATTACACACAGTCAACGCAAAGAGGCGAATAGACGTGAACTTGCACCAGACAACGCAAACACGCAACATTTGCGTCAAGGTCGCTGCCGTATTTCTGCCGAGATGACGTCATATTGAGTGTTGATGGAGCAGCTGCAGAGCCCGGCGCTGATCCATCCAGACTCCATTCAGAAAACAAGCATTTTAAAACTTGTCTGCTTGTCGTCATGGTAACGGACCTGACGAAGCATGAATTCAGACTTTTTACTGATCAGCATCATCATGTAGTTATTTCAGCATCATTTTGATCTGTTTATTGATATTAAATCACAGCTCAATCTGTTTATTATGGGTTCATACCACAGTAGAGACGTGTGGCTGCTCGATACAGTCAGTGTGATGTCACTGG
>CAKAOI010034638.1:0-15496 GCA_916701655.1 Sebastiscus albofasciatus | reverse complement strand
TTGAGTGTTGATGGAGCAGCTGCAGAGCCCGGCGCTGATCCATCCAGACTCCATTCAGAAAACAAGCATTTTAAAACTTGTCTGCTTGTCGTCATGGTAACGGACCTGACGAAGCATGAATTCAGACTTTTTACTGATCAGCATCATCATGTAGTTATTTCAGCATCATTTTGATCTGTTTATTGATATTAAATCACAGCTCAATCTGTTTATTATGGGTTCATACCACAGTAGAGACGTGTGGCTGCTCGATACAGTCAGTGTGATGTCACTGGATGTGAATACAGCTCGCCGGGTGTGAATACAGCTCGCCCTGTGTGAATACAGCTCGCTGTACGTGAATACAGCTCGCCGCCGGGTGAACATTTGCTTCTCTTTTTGTGTGAACGCAGCTTTAGAGTTCCTCACTAATCACAGGTGAAGTGCATCTTTGTCATTTCTTTGGCTCAAACCGCTCCTGGAGCCTCTTTTATAGAACGACAACAGGTTTCTGCAGGTTGGGAGCTTCTTTATGAACATCTGGTTAAAGAATGATGTAAAATGTATTTTGGATTCTAGATTTCGAATTGTTGCGTCAAATCTTTCCGTCATAAATGCGGCTCCTGGATCCGTTTGGATTCATCCATTGAAGAAATATAACTCACCTGGTGAACAACAACAAACATTTTCTTTCTTTTTTTTTGCAAGTAAACACAAAAGAATCCGCCCTGCGTGGCCGAACACTGCGCCCGTCTTCTGCGATCAGTTAAACATCTAATAAGTCGACTCAGTGAAACAATAACAGATTAATAAGATGAAGCCGAGAACAGATTTAAAAAAAAATAATAACATCATCAAACTGAACCTTCGATCGTGAACGAGGGAGTCAAACGTCTCTGTCTCCGTCCTGACAGACGGTCGCAGCCTCAGGTACGTCCCTGAGGACGGGTTAAAGGTGCAGCAGCAGCAGCCTCCTCCGAAAGCTCTACTTATCGCCGCCGGCCGTCTCGGCATCCTTGGCGAGCCCGCGGATGGACAGGTCGTACACCACCTCTTCGATCTTCTTCACGTCGTACTTCAGGCCGTCGTAGCGCTTCCTCAGCGGGTCGTTCTTCAGGTTGAGCAGGCGGAAGCCCGAGTCCAGCTCGTTGATGAAGTTGGAGATGCGGAGCGGCCGCGTGTAGTCGCCCGCCGTGACGCTGTTCACCGCCAACCGCGACTGGAGGAAGACAAAGCATTTTTAATGATGCACATACAGACGTCAGAGGATTAAACACTTTCATGGTAACCAAAAGTATCACTGACTTTAACTGGAATCTGTCAACAACTAACTTGCCAACTTGTTTAAGAGATTTCAGAGTTCAAATGGGACGTTGAGAAGGTAACACGACTACAACTAGGACTTCGCCTCGCTATTCACCAAACTACATCCTCCAAAACACTTCAACTGAAGAAAAGCTTTATTACAGGTCTGTTGTGTTGGCCTGCATTAGATAGGTGTACCTAATAATCTGGCAACCAACAGTAGACTCACCAGTTCACTAGCCATGATCAGCACACCTGCCAGGTAGTCCTCCACATCCAGGTGAAAGCCTTTCTCTCGCACCACCTCAACTGCAGGAAGCAGAAGAAGAAGAGTGAGGCGTCATTCTGCAGTAACAGTTCTAATACACTGACAGTGAGTTCACACCGAGAGCCAAGAGAACTCATCGTGCAACGTGATTAAACACCACGTCAATGCAAAGAGGCGAATAGACGCAAATTCACACCAGGCAACGCAAACACTCAATTTGCATCATAGCTGCATAGCCCGGCACTGATCCATCCAGACTCCATTCAGAAAACAAGCACTTTAAAAGTGGTCTGCTTGTCGTCATGGTAACGGACCTGCAAAGCATGAATTCAGACTTTTTACTGATCAGCATCATTATGTCGTTATTTCAGCATCATTTTGATCAGTTTATTGATATTAAATCACAGCTCAATCTGTTTATTCTGGGTTCATACCGCAGTAGAGACGTGTGTCTGCTAGAGTCAGTGTGATGTCACTGTGTGTGAATACAGCTTGCCGCCGGGTGACGTTATAAACCCAGACACGACAGCGTTTGGTTTTTCTGACATATCTAAGACTACAACAACAAGATTTGCTTGGCTCTTTGTGTGAACACAGCATTACACATGAACTGGAACCTACTGCCCAGTATCTTGGCCACTTCCTCCCGAACCACCAGAGTCTCGGTCTCCAGGTAGACGACGAAGGTCGATAGGAACGCCAGGCGCTGCAGGACAAACCGCCAATGTTCATGGAACCTGAAGAAGTCAGAGAAAGAGAGATGAAACACTTTAATTCACTCAGACTCAATTCTGCTTTCCAGGGAGTTATTTGACGTTGTGAGCTGAACATACAGAAGCATTATCGGTGTATTCTGCAGATTACTTTTAGTATAAATTAACTATTAAAGACCGGTTCTCAGGTTCTCCTACCTGTAATACTGCTCCACAGGAAACTTTGTCTTGAGTTCACCGAGCTGTGTCCTGACGGTGCAGAACAACTCACGAGCCTTTGCACATTTACTGGGAACTGTTGGGAGAAAGGAAAACAAAGTTAAATTAATAATAAGAGGCAGACATCGTTTAGCACCGGTAGAAAAACACTCACTTTCTTTGAATCCAGAGGGCTGGTGGACACTTTGGAGAACTGTTAGTATTTCTCTGGCCGTCTGCTCCAACGTCTGGACCACTTTACGGATATCCTGCAACAAACAAGAGTTTTATTCTTAATACAATATAACACCTTTACCAGAAATACACACCTAACTCCCCTCACCTGTCAGCTGAACAGAATGTACATATTCAACTTTAAATGCATCACTGACACCTTCTCTATACGCTCTTTGACATTTATACACCAAAACACAAACAGAAACTCATTGGATGTGCAAACCTGCTTGGTAATAAACCTGTTTCTGAAGTCAATGCATTCTTTTAATGTATTTTGATGGGAAAAACTGGGGGAAAATCATTTTTATATATATTTTAATAACATGTTTCTGAAGTCCAGATCAAGTCAATGCATTCTTTATTCCTAATTGACTTATTTTAATGTATTTTAATGAAATAAAATGGGAAGAAATCCATTTTATACATATTTTAAAAAGGCATAAAAAAACACATTTGAAGGGATATTTAATACCTGTGTTCGTGTAACGGTGTGCCGAATTAAAGAGAGTAACTTTACTTCTTTGGATGTGCAAACTGCAATAACCTGTTTCTGAAGTCCAGATCAAGTCAATGCATTATTTAAATGACTTCTTTATTGCTAATTTAATTATTTTAATGTATTTTGATGGGAAAAAAACTGGGGGAAAATCAGTTTTATAGCTATTTTAATGGCAAAAAAAAGTATGCCGAATTAAAGCAAGTATACTTTAATGGTAAGAAAAAGTACTAGCAGCGCTGCAGCGTGTCACGTATGACAGACGAAGTTAAATACATCTTTTTTTGAATGGAGTCTGGTTCAGCGCATCTCAGCGCTGCTTTAACGCGCTGCAACAAACTGTACCACACAGCAGAGATTAATGTGTTTAGTATTTATGGTAAAGTGAGACATCTAGAGTGTTTTCTGATCAACCTGGACGCAGTAACGGTAGACAGAGAGCTGTGGTGGTCAGAGATAGAGGCGCTGCTGGCCTGTAGACCAGACTCCATTCACTAAACACACGATTCTGAGATTCTGTGATTCAGCCTGTAGAGAGACTGCTAGCAGTTAGCAGAGCTCATGTTAATGTTATAATGTTAATGTTAGAACGTTATACTGATATAATGTTATTAATGTTACCTCTCTGACGTCCTGGTCGGCGCTCAGGAAGCCCTGAATGTAGCTGAACATCTCGGTTACAGACATGATGAAGAAGAGCTGCTAGCTGCTAACAAGCTAATTCATTAAAACATCAACGTGCTCTGAGCGGCGGGGAGAGATGACGTCATCACGTCCTACGTTACGTTGTTGTCGCCAAAAGTTTTGTAATAAAAAAATGTTGCTTAAAGATTTTAAAAAAAAGAGAGAAAGAAAGATAATAATAATAATAATAATAATTATTATTATTATTATTATTATCGTTATTATTATTATTATAACAATGATAATAACAATGATAATAATAATTTTAATAATAATTCTAATAATAATGATAATATAATGTAATAATAATGGTAATAATAATAATAATAATAATCACAATAATAATAGTAATAGTAATAATAAAAATAAACAAATACAAAGATATTATCAGAATTATTATTATAATAATTATTATTATTATTATTAGTAGTAGTAATAATAATAATAAAAATAATAATAATTATTATAATAATAACAATAATGATAATAATAATAATGATAATAATAATAATAACAAGAATAATAATAATAACAAGAATACATACATATAATATAATACAATATAAAAGTTATCTAAATAAATGACAAAAGGAGGAATTTATATAAAATTATATATAGAAATTTACATTAATAAACTACTAAATTTTACTAGAGTACATTTTTTTAATTAAGTGATGAGAAAAATTAAAATCATGTATAAACCAAACAAAGATTGCTATAATGAATATGATATGTATTTACTCATAATAATTATCATATTAATCATGTCAGAAATAGATGAGTTTAAATGATCCATAACTCTTATTTATGATCTTGTCTGTTGTTTATCCTGCTGTAATAACAGACAGGCTGCATGACGTCATTCAGCCTGTAGGTGGAACCAAAGCAGCACACTGCTGATGATGCCTTCAGGTGCTGCTCGGAAAAAGTAACGTCAAATTTAAAACAGCCCCATCTCATGGCTACTTCATGTGCCGTTTAACAGCGTTTTATTACAGTTAAAGGAAGATTACCAGAGAAAACACCCAAACTCACCAGTTAATCCCCAAAACTCTTAATATAGAATGATGTACTGATAGATTGTTTATTTATAATTAAATAAGTATTTCCATCATCTAACCTTATCAGCTCTTTGAGCCCATTTCCAAAAACAGAATAATAAAATAAAAAATGTTTAAAAAAAATCATTTTAGGTATTTTATATTAAAAAATACTCAAAATACGTAAAAACAAAAAAAAATTGAAAATAAAATAATAATACTCAAGACAAGTCAATAAATTAGCTATTTTTAATTGTAACTATGTGATAAGTAAAAATTGTGACATTCTTTTCTCAAAATTACGAGATACAATGTGTTTTATTTTTATTTTTATTTTTTTTAAATCTTTTTTACTTTTCTTTAATTTAATGAAATGTATTATTATTATTATTATTATTATTATATTTTATTTTTTTAATTTAACTTGCAATTTTGAACTTAACTTTGTTTTTTGTTCTTTTATTTTTAAAATCAATTTTATTTTTCTTTAATTTAATTTAATAGATTTATTATTATTGTTTATATTTAATTTATTTCTTTTATTTAAAAATACATTTTTCTTTAACATTTAATTTAACTTTGTTTTTTTGTTCTTTATCCTTTTTGCATCGGCAGTGGGTGAGAGGTTGGCTGGGAAATAATATGTATGTTTCTGTACACCTGATGTTACTTACAATAAATTATTACGAAAAAAACACTAACTATATCACACTTTTTTTATTTACAAAGCAAAATTTTTTATTCATCTAATTTTTAAAATGATGTATTGACTTGTCTTGAATATTGTTATTTTCATTCATTCTGATTTACTTCTCTGGTACTCAGATTTCCGACGGGCTCCTGAAGGCATCAGCACAGAGAACAGACCATAATAACAGACAGTGAGCAGCCTGTTGCTCCAACTAGAGATCCAGACAGCAGCAGCTCACTGGAGCTCCAGGAGTTATAAACTCTCTGCGGGTCCAGAACCGGGTCTCTGGTCGGAACAGAACCGAACCGGGTCTTTGAACGCCTGCTGTCTGATTCTGGACCTCAGAACATCAGAACCTGAAACAATGAGACCAGCTGCTGCTGAGCAGAACCTCTGAGATGAGATGAGATGGAGAAAACCTCAGCAGAAGATGACTGCGTGGATTCAGGAGCCGAGACTGGAGGGTGAGAGAAACACAGATACTCTATAGAATATTAATATATATCATATATAATAATAATATGATATATAATAATAACATATATATAATATAGAATAATAATATATATAATATATCATAATAATATATAGATTTATTATAATAATATTTAATATTCATACACTGTAATGCGCGAGCAGGAGAAGATATAGAGTTATTATAATCATATCTGGCGAGGTAATTTAACTTTTTTTGTGGACATAAATTCTCATTCTACATGTATTAAAACACATCTTTATGAAGTTAAATGTGTTTATGAAGATTGTTCATGAGCCGAATTAAAGCGAGAACACGTTACAGGTGAGACATGATGCTTTCAGAGCTTCACCTGATCTGACAGGCGACACAGCCTTAAATACACAGTATTTTACATGGAGTCTGGTGGGACCCATCTCAGCAAAGAGTGCAATGTACTTTATATTGAAGGAAAAGGGACACATTTTTATGCATTCTTATTAATGTGAAGTTAGGCAGCAAAGCTTATTGATTGGAGAGCTACATTTTATTATTATTTGTTTATGCTGATATTCCTGCTGCCTGTACTTGATGTCTGATGAGGACATATGGAGGAGGTGTGATCCTATTCTGTAGTAGTTAATCAGCTGTTAATGAGAGTAGAGACACACTGGAGCTTAATTGTAGGTAAATTAATGTGTTGTTCCTTCTGTTTTCAGCCTTTAGACAAAGATGTGCTTCAGTTTCTACAGTGGTATGTCACAGCTGGATGTCACAGCTGGATGTGGTGTTGTAGTGGAGGATCTGTGTGTTAGTGTGTGTTTTAGAGGCAGATATATGACCCTTGACCCCTTTAAAGACTTCCTCAAAACTAGAGGATGGTTTATGTCTCTTTTATTTTCTTAAATGTCTAACGGTGTCCCAAATCTGGTATAGGATGCAGTCTTAAATACACACAACATATTTATTGTGGTATTGTTGGACATTATATGATCTTATTCCACTGACCCCTAAAATTAAAAGGTTACTGGATCACATATTTTTGTAATGAGTGTATTGAAAAAAATAAGTATAAATTAAAAAATAAATGCAAAAATAAATAAATTAATTAAAAATTTAATAGAAAATAAAGACATAAATAAATGAAGCAGAAGATTAAATAAATAAGAGAATTAATACAAAGATAAATAAATATATACATTAAAAATAAATATAAAATAAATGAAAAAAAGAAGAAAAAAAATAACTAAATAAATTTAGAATTTAATAAAACATAAATACATAAATAAATAAAAGGGAAAATTATACAGAAGAGTAAATAAATAAGGGAATTAATACAAAGATAAATAAATAAATAGATACATTTCAAAATAAATGCAAAAATGAATAAATAAATACAAAATGTAATAAAAATAAATACAAAAATAAAAAAAGAGGGGAAATTAAACAGAAGAGTAAATAAATAAAGGAATTAATTTATTTAATAATCTATGGCCATATTTGCACCAGGCTCATGCACATGTCTGGAACCGGTGGCGCCCCCTATGGAGTAGTTTCTGAATAGTTTATCTATCGGTAACTATCCCCAGTTACTAAAGAATATCAATGGAAGTTCTTTACAGTTACTAGCAGAGGAAACAGAGGAAAACAAAATGCAGAGTGTTCTGTTGTCGGTTGTAGTCGGCTCTGAGGAAAACGTCGTCTTTGCGACAGCGTTGCCAACAACAACAGTAATACCAGTTGGAAACACTAAAGAGGGAACAGTTGTCTGTTTCCACTTTAACTGCTGGAGGTGTCAGCTTTAAAACGCTCCTGTGAGTCACAGTTTGGAGTCAGACGTGTGAGGAGTTACTGATTTATGTTAGTGTCTTCGCTTCTCTTTGCGTTTAATGTGTTTGGACGGAGATGAAGCGAGGCAGCGTGGCCAGACTGGGATGCTAACTGAGTCCTGCCAGATACAGAAACACTGTTATACTAAACACCCTCCGAGGGAGCCATCAGACAGACCCGTAGCTGCACACACACACACACACACACACACACACACGCACACACACACACACACACACACACACACACTGCGACCTCCAGCTGAAGGCGGGTTTTTCCACATTGTCATTTTTCTCTGAGCGGTTTCACTCCGTGTCCTCCTGCAGGATCCGTCCACTCATTTATTATCTATATTTGTCTTTTCTTTCGCTCCCTACGCCAACATTTCCACCTTCTCCCCATCCATCCCGTCTCTGCTCCACTAATGCTCCTGTTAGTTAGATTGATGACGTCCTGCAGCAGGAAACAGACTCCTGCTCTGTTTCCTGCTGTCCTGCAGCTCCGCAGGCTTTATTAGTTCAGAGACGGAGTCACAGGGTGGACCGACGGTCCTCTCCGGCTGTCAGCTGACTCCCGTGGGACTAACAATCTCAGGTTGTGAGCTGAGGTTTCAGCATGTGGAGGATGCAGCTCCAGCGTCTGCAGGCCTCTCAGACGTTTCACATCACAGATATTTGTGTAATTACACTAAATTTGTTCTCTAATCCGCTGAGATCAGATTAGAGGAAATCTAATTCTGCCTCTCTCTCGGTTCAGAGATGGGAGCTTTAGATTAGACGCGTCTCTTCTCTGGAGGACAGGTTCTGTGTGGGGGACGAGGACGATCCTTTTACTCAAATAATGTTTTTAGAAATTCGCTCATTTGCTTTCTTGCAGAGAGTTACATCAATAAACCGTGGTTAGTTTAAGGCTGGCCCACAGATGTTACCAGATGTGTAAAATGTGAGAGCCCACACATAACGACATGTTGTGTTCAATTTAACAGTTTAGTTCCTACTCCTCATTTCAGTTTCACGAATCAGCTGTTCTTCGTCTATAGGATCTTATTCCAGTGACCCCTTAAATTAAAAGTTTACTGGATCACATATTTTTTTAATACATACATTTAAAAATAAATAAAAAATAAAAAATAAATGCAAAAATAAATACATTTTAAAAATAAATGCAAAATAAATTAAAGGAAAAATGATACAGAAGAGTAAATAAATAAGGGAATTAATACAAAGATAAATAAAAAAACACATACATTTAAAAATAAATATAAAGAAAACATAAATAAAAAAATGCAAAAATATTGAAATAAATAAAACATAATGCAAAAATAAATAAATACATTTAAAATTTAATAAAAAAATAAATACATAAATAAATAAAAGGCAAAATTAAAAGAGTAAATTAATAAGGGAGTTAATACAAAGACAAATAAATAAATAAATAGATACATTTAAAAATAAATATAAAATAAATAAAAAAAATAAATACAAAAATGAATAAATAAAAAATAAATGCAAATAAAGATTAAATTAAATAAATGCGTTAGCCGCGGCCGCCATGACGGCGGTGGTCGTCCTTCCTTCTTCAGTCAGCTTGGTTCTCTATTGGCCGTCGTATCATACCAACAAACTACGAGTATAAAGTAGATTAAAATAGATAAACTCAGGTAAATACCTGAATATTGTACCTGAGCTCAGTAGTCGTACTTGTCCCCGTGTTTCATCCCTTCAGATAGAAACCACGGTGACCTCTCGTCTCCTCTCCTCCTGGTGTCAGCACTTTATGTGAAACAGGAGAGTCGTCCTGTAAATCATGTTGAATGTTCTTCATACTGTAATATAAACTGCTGTCTCCTCTCTGTTTCATGTCCTCTCTGTTTCATGTCCTCTCTGTCTGTCTGTCTGTCTGTCTCTGTCCTGTCGTCCTCTGCAGGTCTGATTACAGTCCCTTGTCCTCAACCAGCAGTAAGTAAACTAATAAAGCCTCTCCAGACAGCTCTTTATCTCTCTGATGCACACCGACTAAAGAAACACACTCATAGCATTTTATTACTGATGATATTAAGGATCCCCATTAGTTCCCGTTAAGCACGTTACAAACACATTAAAATACAAGAAAAACCTTAGAAATAACTAGTTACAGATAAAACTTATGACACCTGAGATAACATACCAAACAAAACAAACATACAAACAAGTAAGTATGTAAACTAAGAAAAATCACTACGTACACTAAGCAAAATAAGTAAGCAAAATCAGTACATAAACTAAGTAAAATAAGTATGTAAACTAAGCAAAATAAGTATGTCAACTAAGTAGAATAGGTACGTAAACTAAGCAAAATAAGTACGTAAACTAAGCAAAATAAGTAAGTAAAATCAGTACATAAACTAAGTAAAATAAGTACGTAAACTAAGCAAAACAAGTACGCAAACTGATTAAAATAAGGATGTAAACTAAGCAAAATAAATAAGTAAAATAAGTAGGCTACATAAACTAAGCAAAATAAGTACGTAAATTAAGTATGTAAACTAAGTAAAATATGTAGACTAAATAAAATAAGTTTGTAAACTAAGTAAAATATGTAGACTAAGTAAAATAAGTTTGTAAACTAAGTAAAATATGTAAACTAAGTAAAATAAGATGGTAAACTAAGTAAAATACTTTTGTAAACTAAGTAAAATAAGTTTGTAAACTAAGTAAAATATGTAAACTAAGTAAAATACGTTTGTAAACTAAGCGAAATATGTACATAAACTAAGCAAAATATGTAAACTAAGTAACATAACGAAGTAAACTAAGCAAAATAAGTACTTGCCTATTTTCCGGTGATTATACACTAAAGAAAACATAGTTATTAGTATTATATTACATTTCTGCCAGTAGATCCCCCTGAATGCTACCCACTGGTCCTTTAATAGTGCTTCAACTATGATGTGTGATTGCAGAGGTCGTGACCTCTCGCCGGGTCTCGCTGCACAATGGGAGGATTATGTCCAATATTAGCTCATTAATCTGGTCGACAGGAAGCTGCGTTATCCTACCAGAACCACACCCGCATGTCAGGAAGTGAAGGACCACATACTGAACACACACAGTGATCCAGCAGAGGTTCTGTTGTCTCTCCTGTATCTGATGGACTTCTGCCCTCTATTGACTCTGGAACTTAACGTGCACTTTGTCATAAAAACACCAGAACTTTAAATATAGAGGAGACTGTGACCAGAAGTGTTCAGCGCTGAGGAGTTGTGTTGTAAAGGTGCATGCAGCCTCGTCTCCTGCCTCCTCAGATGTATATATTTTATATATGTTCTGGTAGAGAGAGTACTCCTGTTTATACAGGTGGTCTTAACCCCTGACCTTTGACCTCAGGTCAGACCAGCCATAAGCCCCCCCCGTAGACACACTCATATCATGTTAAACCACTAAAGACCGTCTGACCGAGGTTACACTCTGCTGTAGAAAAAGGTCCAAAGCCAAGCACCACTGCTGGAGGTATTAAAATACAAACTACTTAGGGTACTAGACTTTAGGGTTATTTTTCTTCACTGTTGTGCAGCATCTGGATTATTCAAAAAGACTTGAAACAAGTTCATGAACCAACATCAAATTAATGTGTTAAGATGTGGTGTTTCTGTTGTGTATAGTCTTTGGCAAGAGCAAATATATAAGTAAAATAAGTATGTAAACTAAGTAAAATAAATATGTAAACTACGCAAAATAAATATGTAAACTACGCAAAATAAATAAGTAAACTGAGCAAAATAAGTATGTAAATTAAGCAAAATAAGTATATTAAATGTATTTTTTAATCTCAAATATCAGCTTTAGTTCGACCTCACGCTGTGTTTCTGTTGTATGGAACAGAGAGTTCTTATTGGTTGAAGGGAGATCTGAGACTGGCGTTCACTCTGAGGAAGATGACGAGCTCGTCTCTGTTAGAAGGACGCTGCTAAGTCTCCTCTTACACAGCGAACCGCTCTCAGTGATGTCAGCCAAGACTCTTTCAGCACCTGATGGATCCAGGACCACCCAGAAGAGCCCAGCTGAGCGTAGCGTAGTGTATGAGGCTCTGCCATGAAGCAGCCTGGTTAAGTGTTACCAAATGTGTGTCCTCCAGAACGAGGTTTGATCTGAAGACGCTGCAGTCAGCTGTTTGCTAACGGGTTCATTGAGGCGGTTTATCTGTCAGCCTTCATCTTAATGAGTTAGTGAGTGTTGTCTGTAGTAAATAGCTGAACAGTGAAATGTGTTTTTGGCTCTGAACTCCAGCTTTCTGGGTTTAAAATGAAATGCAGTCTGAGGACCCCATTTTAACCATCTATAGCGCCCGGTCTAAAGTGCATTTAGGGCGTGTCCAACTCCACTTCTGCTCGTTAAGCAGCGCATAATCTGGGCGCAATGTAAGGCGCAAGAGGTAAAGGGGTTCTATTTAGTGTCTTAATTAATCACAGGTGTGTTTTGGTCGAATTAAACCAATCAGAGTGTCGTCTCCCGTTACCTTTAATAGTCAGGGGTTCCTGCAGTGGGCGCATCGCTATTTAAAAGGCCGATTGGCTGGTGGACCCTCGGTCCATCAGCCTCAAAACGCTAGCGTTTAGGGGGAGAGGGCCCGCAAACGTTGAAGTGGCCAACGTCTACACTCACGCACACACAGAGGGATGATGGGAGGAGACGCCACAAAGGCATGTGACCACCATGATCTCTCTGGTCACGGTGGTCACATCTTACTATCTGAATAATGCCTTTTTGCGCTGCGCCTTTTTGCGCCGTGCTTTCTAGGCACCACTCTTTTTTGCAGCACTTTTTTATGCAGCTTTTTTGCGCCGCTATGCGCCGGGTGTAAGATAGGACTCTTAGTTTTAAACTTTTAAACCTACCTGCATTAAACATTATGAAAGACCTGGTTATCAACAGGTTTTTATAAATATCACAACATTGATCTTTTCTAGAAGGCGGTTGAAGTAATGAAAGAGGGAGGCTGCGTTATCTTACCTTACGTTACGTACAGTTACGTTAATCAGAGTATGAACGGCTGCATGTCAACAGAAATATTAGTAGAATATTAATTTTCATTAGCCATGTAAACAGCTTAGTAGGAATATTAAAAACTGGATATTTTGTGTATGTCAACATTGTCAGTGTTCTGGTTGACTCTCACGGCTCTCATGGCGTCGTTTTCAGAGAAGAAGCTCCAAAAACTCACTGAACACTACAAAACTTCTGTGTTTGACATGTTTAATGTTTTAACAGAACTTAATATTAAAGTACAGACTTTACATTTTACAAACAGACGTATGAGTGTTTTTACCAGACGACATGAAGACACCCAGTCTTAAATATCCTCCTCCAGTTGTTTTCACTTCCACTGAGAGCCGAGCTGGAGCAGTGACTGCACTACTTATATATATATATATATTTATATATACACACACAGAGAGAGCTAGTAGAGTTTTGGCTGCTAATCACTCTCATGTGTTCGGGGCCTCTAGCAGGCGTGTTGTTTTAGCTCACGTCATCATCGTCGGTGCGTCTGGCTGCTGCCAGCATCTGTTTCCGGTTAACACTGAAACACAGAGCGAAGGTAAAAGTCTGAGAAAGAGAGAAGACATGCCTCTCTAATAAATGTGCACACTGATTGTGTGTGTGTGTTGACACATGCACGAGCGTGTGCACGTAGTCGGTCGAGTCAGAGCGTCAGCGTCAGCTTGAAGACGGAGTAGATTAAGAGCTTAGAGATGCTCTCCTCCACAGATTTACATCCAAACCTCTTCATCCCTTCACTCTAATGGATTCTTCTCATTACTGATGAGGAACCATTCAGCTTCATCTCTTAGTTCATAAAGCACATAGATTCTACAAAGGTTTTAGTCCAGATAGGACCAGGAGGACTCTCCATCTGGCACACTGGGATACCCACAGTGTGCCAAATGGGTTTTCTACCTCTTGAAAGGGAATCTGGCTCTAAAATACTCCTGATATCCACTACAGAAGGCGACGGGCACACAATGGAGCCTTTGGCCATGACATTTACCCTGAGCATCATCACATTCTACCATTGTGCATCATCACATTTTACCATTGTGCATCATCACATTCTACCATTGTGCATCATCACATTCTACCATTGTGCATCATCACATTCTACCATTGTGCACAGTATAACATCAATAAAAAAACAACTAAATTGTATATTTTTGACTCCAATTGGAGTAGCTTTATTATAATAATGAAAAATGATAAAGTAAAACTTAGATAATAACAAATTACATCAATAACAATGTAAATAAGATAAGAAAATGGAATCCAAAGTCAAGTTTGTACATGAAAAACGTCATACATTGTTTTTGAAAAAAGTCCGAAAAATGTCCCAAAAAAAGTCTGAATTATTTTCTTTTTTTTCTTTTAAATGAAAGAAAGTCTGAAAAATGTTCGAAAATATTTTTGAATAAATGTCTGTTAGTCTGAAAAAAGTCTAAAAAATGTGCGAAAAAAAATGCTTGAGCAAATGTCTGAAAGAAGTATGAAAAATGTCGAAAAAAAAAAAATCTGAAAATGTCAGATTTTTTTTTCTAAAAAATGTCAGAAAAAAGTCTACAAAATATATGAAAAAAGTCTGAAATTTGTTCGAAAAATGTCCCAAAAAAAATCTAAAAAGGCAGATTAATGTCTGAAAAATGTCTGAAAAATTACGTTTGAGAAAATACGTTTCCCTCCAAACGTACCTGAGAATGCAGTCTAGTTGTACGGGAATGTCATTTTGTAGGAGACAGGGCTGAAAAGTGATAGAGATGAAGGACGTTTTCAAACCAAATCTACATTATTGATCTCCTTATCTCAGCTGTATTGTTCATCATTAGTTCTAATGATTCAGAGGTCCAACAGTTTGTGTTGCTGTTGATCTCATCTCATGTTGCGACCCGTGTGAACGGATCCACTGAGAGAGTTAGTGTCCGATGTCCGATGTGCCTTACAGTAAACACCCTCTAGATCCTGATCATCCCTGTGTTTGGTGTCTCCATGCCGGTTACATGTAGGAGAGACACACAGCGACTCTAATGGGATCAGGCCGTCATTAACAGTGTGAGTGTGTGTGTGTGTGTGTGTGTGTGTGTGTGTGTGTGTGTGTGCGTGCGTGTGTGCGTCAGGACGTTTGTTTCCTGGCCTCCAGCCTAAACCTGCAGTGGATCTTTCTTTATCTCTTCAGCCACATGAGGACACATTTAAATACTAACGGTGGAGAGACATCGAATCCGGTAAACAAACGGAAAGACGTGACGGAAACGAAACCGGTCCGTTTGGGCGGTTCGGTTCGCTCCGGTCGGTGGGCGGCGCTTCGTTTTGATTTGACTGTTTTCAACATGGCTGCTGGGTTACAAACTTTCTCATTTTACAGCTAAACAGTAAAATATGTTTCAGTTTAGAGGCAAAAAAGTCGAAAAATGTCCAAAAAAACGTGTTTGAAAAAAGCCTGAAAATAAAGTGAAAAAGTGAAAAAAAAGTGAAAAAAAGTCTGAAAAAAAAAATCTGAAAAAGGAAAAAAAATTAATTAAAAAAAAGTCTTAAAAATGTCAGAAAAAAGTAAAAAAAAAAAAAAAAAAAAAAAAA
>CAKAOI010034637.1:68787-81711 GCA_916701655.1 Sebastiscus albofasciatus | reverse complement strand
AACTTAAATTTTAAACAGAGTTGGAAATAACAGCTTCAAGGGGCTTTCTGGGTGACCAGTTTTCCTCTCTCTTACCAGGGGTGGACAGCTCCCAGTTGAAGGATGGCCCATGTGGCTGTGGTGGGGTTGTCCATGGTGGACCTGGTGTCCATGGTGGTTGTGGCTGTGCTGCGAGTGGGTTTGGTGGCTCTCAGGACTGGCCCTGTGCCCTTGACCCAAGGGTGACATCATCCTCTTCTGGCCTGGGATGTTGTTGGCTTGCATCAGGGCCATGCTGGACAGCACCGCCTCGCAGCCCAGCAACCCAGCCTGGCAACACAAACAACATGTCAGAGCAGAAAGAGGGAGGGGGCCGCAGGACTCCTCACAGAGATGAGGAGTCAGGGGAAGGAGGAGAGGGAGTTGAGTAATGGGAGGAACAGAGAAACGCACTGGCATCAGGGTTGGGAATACAAACTAAAAACATGATGGTGATTCTGGAGATGAAGAGACTTCCACTGACCCATTTCATATGGTCTCGAACAGAGTTGTTAGAATGGTGTGTCATCGCCGTGGTTTGAATGCGTGTGTGTTTGGGGGAACAGAGGGGGCTTCACTTAGGATGAGGGGCAACAGAAGAGACCACCACCACCCACCCAAATCATCAGGGGCCAAAGCCTGAAAGTAGAGGCATGACAACATAAGGCTAACATTTTGACATGCTGGAAAACCAGACCAATCGAGCAAATTTCACAAATCACCAAATCTGGATTTATAACCAGAAATTTAGGTCCAGCAGCATTCATATGGGCAGTTTATAAGGCAAGAAAGCCCCAGTGGTTTGGTCCATGGTTGAGAGAAAGCAAAACAGTCAGATTGTGAAAAATAATGACATCCAATGGGAAAAATGAAAGCAGTCAAAAAGAAAAACATACATCTGTGTACATATGATACATTAATTAAACAAACGCTTCATACATGAGGTAGCCTAATACTGAAATATATGAAAGACAAGTATCTAAACATTGAATTAAATGTAATATGGGCATCTTAAAATGGAATATAGGCAACGACGTGATGTTTTCTAAACTGAGTGAAGCTAGTTTGTCCCAATATGACTGTGGGACTGACGCTTCAAAGCATATTCATGCACATAATGGCTTAAATAAGTCTACATCTAAGAATGTTATATTGTTTTTTGTCATATTTTATAGCACAAACCAATTGATGAATCATCAAGGTGTCAAACAGTTCAGTAGCCAGCTAATCAATATACTGGATTGCATGCAATGAAATCTGGCATTAAGATTGCAGATGCCATAAACGTTTGTACTCAGTGACCTGTGCTGCAATTCTAAAGCATTGAGTGATAATGACTGAACACCACACACATATGTCCTTGGTATTAAAAGGTATTGTGTAAAAATAACTAATAAATTATGTATACATTTATAACATACAACAGGCATTTGGAAGGGACTTTTTCCTAGTCTTCCATGTTTGTCCTATTCTGAAGAGAAAAAGTTGTATTACCTCCAGTCAGTGATGTTTGATACTTTGATTATTTTTTAAAACTGTTAAACATATTGTGCACACATTGTGAATGATTTTAGGATTAAAATATGACTTCTTGAGCAGTTACTGAACTAAAGACTGAGACACATCCATTACTTATTTCATCCTTTAGTATGTGGGATAGCAATTTTGATGCTTTAGTGTGACTGGTTGTGTTAAATGTATAACAACAACAACAAACAGGAACAGTTGTGTAAGCTGCTAGAGCTACACACCTTTCAATGAATTTGGAAAATAGGAATAACTCCTGGTTAGAGTTTAGCGTTTCGATCCAATCAAAAACTTTGTGAATTTGCCAATGGAAATATGGTAGAAAAAAACAACCGTCTCTCAAAATATTTTAGCTCTTGTACGAAACTAAAAATGGCAAGAAGCAGTTTGGTCTTTAAGTTAAAGAGAATGGCCCCAAATGCAGTGGGGAATGGTTAAATCCTTGGTATGGGAAAGCAGATAATTTGATAAAAAAACAAACACATTAATTCCCTGGCAGCAAGGCAGTTAAACATAAACCCACAATGCACATAACTCCTAATTGACTAATATGCCATAGGGAGAGTTATGATTATTGCAGTTTTATGTGTATTTATAAGATACTTTCTGGTGGGAATATTCCTGAGCAGTTCAAGACCTATTTTAAAACAAATTCTCAGGTCCATTCTTACTCAACCCGTAAATCTCTAGATCTTCATCCTCCTAAATTCCTCACTAGTAGAGGTCAATTTTGGATAAGATTTAGGGGAACCAAATTATGGAGTAGCTTTTCACATCCATCAATAAACTGTTCATCTGTCAAATGTTTCAAAACTCGCTTAAAGGGTCATTTATTGCTGTCTTGTAATTGCTTTTCCCCCCATGTTGTCCATGTATCTGTTTTTATGTTTTTTATTTTTTCCCACTCCAGTGTTGTTTGGTTGCGATTGCCCAGAAGTCTTTATAGATATTTAAATCAATATCCTCCTCACAAACACTAACCATACACTTCCACGCAACACACACTTATCTTTTTTGATATATTTACTGTATTTTTATTGTTGTTATTATATATAGCTTGTCCTAATTGTTTGTTATCACTATTATGTAGTCATATTATTTCTTTATATTAATCTTGTCTCTAGGTGGAGGCTTCAGATAAGCCCAGTGGGTTTTTTGCCTCTTCCTGCACTTTATATTATTCATTTATTTTGTTGTTATGTTGTATAGTCTTAAATTGTGCAAAACAAATAAACAAAAAATAAACAAATGTGTTAAATTTACATCAAATAGGTTGTGAATGAAAATGATCTGATGATCTGATGATATGGTGCATTTGAGCACATTGCACATAACTCCTAATTGACTAATATGCCATAGGCAAAACAAATAAACAAAAAATAAACAAATGTGTTAAATTTACATCAAATAGGCTGTGAATAATGAAAATGATCTAGCAGATAGATACAGACCATGCATTAAAGCGCTTATAGTAAACAAACACCTCTAGCCTATATGCGTCACTTTAGTGGAACATGTTATTAAATCTATTTATCTTCAAGTTGAAAATGATCTGTAGGTAGTATGTCTTGCAAAAACAAACACGATGACTGATTATGGTGCATTTGAGCACAATGCACATAACTCCTAATTGACTAATATGCCATAGGGAGCATTATGATTATTGCAATTTTATGTGTTAAATTTACATCAAATAGGCTGTGAATAATGAAAATGATGTAGCAGATAGATACAGACCATGCATTAAAGCCTTGTTAGTAAACAAACACTGCTAGCCTATATGCATCACTTTAGTGGAACATGTTATTAAATATATTTCAATTCAAGTTGAAAATGATCTGTTGTTTTATGATCTTGCAAAAACAAAAAAACTTGTTAATAAAAATGGTGCATTTGAGCACAATGCACATAACTCCTAATTGACTAATATGCCATAGGGAGCATTATGATTATTGCAGAATGAAAATGATCTAGCAGATAGATACAGACCAATCATTAAAGCGTTGATAGTAAACAAACACTGCTGGCCTATATTCATCACATTAGTGATAATACATCTATTTATCTTCCAAGTTGAAAATGATCAGTAAAGCATGTTGTTTTATGATCTTGCAAAAACAAAAAAACTGGTTAATAAAAATGGTGCATTTGTGCACAAGAGAGCTAGCTGGCGACTCATCCTCAAAAACATTGGAAAAGCGACCATCTCTGCACAAAATGAGCTTTATTAATTACACTGTTATATCCAGAGCATCCTGGGAGGCAGTGTATTCTTTATTCAGACTGTAGGTTTAACAGTGTGGAGCATGCTGAGAGTCTGCTGAATGAAACAGAGAAGGATAGCCTGCTAGCTAGTTGGTTTCTGGGACAACTCTAGTATGAGTGAACCTCCTCCACCTCCTCCACCCCTCCACCACCAGACAACACAACAACAGCCCGGCAGGGTGCGGGGCGGTGCGGGGCTCAGAGCGGACCGTTAAATACCGCCTCCTCACCGGCTACAGCCATCAGTAACACACACCTAGCTGATGATAAAACCTTTAGAGAGCCGCGAGTCAGATACTGTTAGAAAAGCGACTGCTTACCTTTTGATTTTTAAGAGTTTTGCAGGTTTTATTTCTTGTCGCACTTCCAATTTTTTCCTCAGTTTACAAACACTGACAGGAAACGACACCGGAAGTGCTCCCCCGGAGCGAGCGCTGATTGGCCGCACGCTCTGCCACGTGACTGACGCTAAAGCGACACACGTTGGCGGCCATTGCTGTGAGGGACTGAGACCAGTGAGACCAATGGATGAGTGGGACAGAAATATAAGCTCTTTTGATGATCAATTAAACATTTAAATCATTTGGTTACAGACAGATTAATTTGTTGCTTTCCTCACGGGTGTAAGTAACAGATTACATTTACTCTCGGTACTGCAACAAAGTGTTTTTTGTGTACTTGTACTCTTTTTTGAGTATTTTTTGAATCTGTAGTTTTACTTTTACTTAAAGGGACTGTTTGTAATTTCGTACACGTATAAATCAATCCGGGTCAGTGTCCCATGCGCGTTTGCGTGTGGCTGCGCTGTTCAGACGAGACTCCAACACAAACTACACGGAAGCACCAAAACCGCAAAGTTATATCTAGTGAAGCCTGTCTGTTAAACAGTGTTGGCCGTGGTTGGAGGACGCGGGGGAGACCGTAGCTTTGGTCTCCAGGGCTGGAGTCTCTGTTTTACTCTGCTCCTCTGCTCCTCTGCCTGCCTGCCTTCACTCAGCTCGCTCCACCTCACGTGCATATGCTCACACTACACACTGCAGAAGACTTCATAGCTCTGAAAATATCTAGTGAATGTACAGTGGACGTTTGTGCAGAAATAACTGTCTTGTGAAGTGACGGGGCTCCGCAGCGAGAAACGTTGTCGTCTCCGAGCGGGTGCCAGTGTCTCCCTCCGACCGCGGTCGGGAGGCTGAGGCAGGAAAAGCCAACACTAGGATCAGCAGTGATTCATGGAGAGACCTTCGTCTGGTCAGCTAACATTACTGCCAAGCAGGTGAAATATAGAGTGATTGTGGTTTTAGCTGACTTGTTTTGCCTCACTGTTTTGAGCAATCCTCGTTCATGTCTATTTACACAAGCGTGAACCCGTTGAAAAAGTGAACTGATTTCAGAACAGATGTTTAATTCACTAGAAATCTTTCAAATAAAGACCACAAATCAATTAAATTCAAATAAAGTCTTTATTCTTTTATTCTTCACAGTTATCAATAATAAGGACTCTTTATTTGTTGATTTATACATTCATATTCTGGTCCATTGTCCTCAGATTTCACAGTTTAGTAGCTCTTATATTATCACAGCTGTCTAAATTCCCACAGGAGTTGGTACAGTTAGGTAGTTTGTGTCGTTAATGGCAGGCTTTGCGCGTAACTTTGAATTCTTGATAGACAAGAGTTACACATCTTATAAGTTGTGCTTTTGTTCACAAGTCATTTCCCAGTCTTTCGATTTCGTCTAGGATGAAGTCCATATCTTTCTGGGAAACCAGCGGTGAGAAAACAAGCATGCGGAAAAAGTTGACTTTTTCTCTCAAAGGTTGGTAGCCCACCATCATAGTGCCTTGTTTCATCATGCGTTCCTTGATGACTGGAGCTACCTGTTATTAAGAACAAAAACACACACACAGTTCACTGTTTGATTCAGAAGTGCTGCACAGAATACTTGAAGATGGTGGCCTCCATATTTTTTAACAGTTAAAAAGCATGCACAGTGCTAAATGTGTGTGTGCAAAAGAGTTACAAAACTAATTTCTGTAGTTCACTGACGTAAACTTACTTTTGCTAGTCTGTCCTGGTAATCTGCGTTCCCTTCCTTCCCCCTCATGCTGGGTGGTATAAACCAGAAGCATACATTCACAAACTCTGGCTGTCCATGGAGACAAACAAACACAGGTACTCAACAACTTGGCAGTGAGAAAACATCTCATCTTTCTCAGTATGCTTGAGATATTTACTTACCTCACGCAAAAGATGAAACCCTTCTCTTTTCTTCATCTGCTCCACCAGATATCTGCAGGATATATGTTAATAGAATTTTGTAGAGAAAATAGAGAAAATAAATACAAGATTTTAATGAAAATGTTCCTGTTGTATAACTTAGGATTTAATGGTAAGCAAAGATGAGGAAAATGATGGGATTAGATGTCAAAAGCAGTTACAAGCTATCTTAACCTGCTGTGCATGATGGACCCAAATGTCCCTTCTTCCGTGATGTTTGTATTCAGAGAAATCAGCATCTAAATAGCCACCCAATTTGACTGTTCTCAGGCCATTAAATAGGCATTTTCGCTATAACCATCATAGATGTGGGTCATTAGGGGCCTACCACGTTGTAAAAGCAAAACTTAAAAGCAACACATCCTAACACATTGTAAAACTGAATGAAATGTTAAGTTTTGAACACAAACAAAAAGGCTTCTTTAGGTTTAGGCAACAAAACCACTTAGTTAAGTTTAGGGAAAAACATCGTGTTTTGGCTTAAAATAACTACGTTTCAAAAGTGAAAGTAAAACTTAATGCTTGTGAACACAAAGACAACTAACGTTGAATTTCACGCTGTCCTGACTTCTGCTTCTGCTCCTGTCAAAATTACTACAGTCGCTAGAGGTCGCTGTTGTGTTCTTTTATACCTTCTTTCGGTGATCTACCATGTGAATAGATGATAAAACTTACTATTGGGTATAGTAGGCCCCTATTGACCCATATGCATGGTGCTTAAAGCGACTGATAATGCTTATTTAATAGCTTGATAACCATCTAATCAGCTGAAATGGCCAACTCACTGATAAAGGTGTAAATTATTTTGACATGCAAAAAGTGAAACAGATAAATATCAGTACTTTTAAATTATACCTCTTAAAGATTAGATCATTTTTAATTTATTACTTGACTCCTAACCTATGCCAGGCTTGTGTTGTGCTACAGCTGCATGCCTACCTTGCATGGATAAACGCTTTGTCTACTCGCTCTGCGAAGCCAATGGAGCCAACGGCTTTCCACATCAACCAGAACTTCAGACAGTCAACCTTTCGGCTGCACTGTACTGACTTATCCCCAACATCCAGATTCACATCATAGAATTTGTCTTGCTGGAAGAGGTATGTGGCGTTAGCACTGTGGCAGTTCTTCAACAAGTTCTGAGGACAAGCAGAAATGAGTGTAAAAGATTTTTAAAAAACATAAACCGTATTTGTGCGTATCAGATAATGTTGTAGCTTCAAACCGTGGTATCCTGTAGCAGCAAGGCAGAACACTGCAGGCCAGCCACCAGCATCTTATGTGGATTCCAGGCTACTGAATTTGCTCTTGTAACACACACACACACACACACACACACACACACACACACACACACACACACACACATAAAACACACATAAAAACACAAACAAAATGTTGCCTTCCTTATAATGAAAAATGCATTTTTCCGGCATGCGTATCAATACCTGTGAACCCCTTTCATCAGATGTCTGTGTTGCTTGGAAAAGAGCACGCTCCCTCCCCAGGCAGCCTGACACACACGACAAAACAGACAAAACTCTGCATGTTCTCAAATTTGAACAAATACAACAGAAGCTTGTCAACAGTCATAGATTTTTCTTCTACCAGACTCACGTCTACATGCATCCAGAGTTTGTGTTTTTCACAGACATCAGCTATTTGGTCCAGTGGGTCAAACGCACCCTGCACTGTGGTCCCTGATGTGCAGCTTACAAGGAACGGCACTGCACCCTGGTAGAAACAAACTGAAAATGAACTCTGCTTTCTTGCACTTGGTGCTTTCTGGTTTGCACAGGATGTACAAAATATTTTATGGTTAGTTATACCTCGTGGATAATTACTGTTAAAACCAATACAAGTGACCCTAAATCCACAACATATTGTATGTGATACACTTGAGTGCTTACTAAATATCAGTGAATTTACCTGAGATTTTACAAGCTTTATCTTTTCATCCAGGTCCTCTGGAATCATGTGGCCTCTGAAGCACACAAGAGATTCATTGTGACTGTATAGAAACCTGGGACTCATTATGAATAGGGCTGCAACTAACAATGATTTTCATTATAGATGTTTGAATAATTGCCTTGGCTATAAAAGCATGGAATAATACCGTCAAATTGCTAATTTTATCTGACCAATTGTCCAAAAGATGTTCAATTTACAATTATATTAAATAGAGGAAAGCTGTAAATCCTCACATTTGATGAGATGGAACCAGTTTTTAGGTACAGTGTATAAGATTTGGCGGCATGTAGTGGTGTGGTTGCAGATTGCAACCAACTGAGTACCCCTCCACTCACTCCTCCCTTTCCAAGACTGCGGTAACGTGAGCCGCCTAGTGCAAAATCGTGGTAATGCCGTTCGCCTCGCTCAGAGGCCATCCTTACCATAATAACACTACTTTAGGAGCAACGGAAGTCAAACGGCGGCTGGCGGTACCACGGTTTTGCACTCTGCGGCTCACGTTACAGCAGTTTCACAAGCGTGTTGGAGAACTACGGTGGCCTTCAGGTAATGTAAAAATGTGAAAGGCTCTCTCTAGAACCAGTGTTTGGTTTGTTCGTTCTGGGCTACTGTAGAAACATGGCAGATTCCGTAAAGAGGACTCGTTCACATGCAGATATGAAGGACTCATTCTAAGCTAATGAAAACACAATGATTCTTAGTTTCAGGTGATTATATACTAATGAAAACATAGTTATGAATATTATATTACATTTCTGCCAATATATCCCCCAAAAAATTACACACTGTTCCTTTAAGAAATTAATTGATTATGCCAATTCATGGGCTCATTTATTATCAATAGTTGCAGCTCTTATTATGAAAAATACATTACCCATCATCCACTTCCACCAAGATGACATTGTCTGTCCCAATGCCCAGAAAGGCAGCCCCTTTCTTCACAGAGTAATGGCTCTGGAAAAACAATCATATTATATAGAGACAACACATAAACTACAGTGTGATCATCAATAAACACCTCTGATAGATCATCAACCCCTCTGACGTGCAGTTACTGACCTCTAGAGATGTAAAGATGGTCAGTCTTGGCAGACCAAACAGCCCCTGGCTTTTGACGTCTGGGAAGAGTCGGTAGCGTGCGAGGTTCATGGCGTACATGTTCGAGGTAGAACCCCCTGGGCAGAAAATACCATCACCTTCTGTCCAGCCAACCAGCTCCCTCATTCCTCTCAGGACCTCAGCCTCCATCAGCACAAACACCGGGGCCGCCTCATAGGTGAAGCTGCACATAATATAAGTATAATAAACAAAATATAATAAGTTGTATTTCATACTATAAGCATTGTATTCCACATTTTATACACACAAACATTACCACATCTGCCTAACACCAGTAGCGGAACATAATTAAGCACATTTAGTCAAGCACAAGTTTAATTTTGAGGTACTTTTACTTGACTTGAGTATTACATTTTTCTTCTACTTTATACTTTTACTACACTGCATTTATTTGAGAGCTATAGGGACTTCTTACTTTCCAGGTTCAGATTTTACATACAAAACATATGATCATTCAACATGAATATAACTCTGCATAATGGATACTTGTTATACTTTCACTCTATTTGTTTTGTAGTAATATAGCAATTTTGAATGCAGGACTTCTAAAAGACTGTCACTAAACTTCCCTGATCTCTCATTCATTCTGCCTGGTTTTCCATGTTACCCATTGTCCCACCTGCTCTCTGATAATCCAATCCGCTCACAACAAACAAAAGGCTTTCATCCAGGAGACCGCTGTTCGTGTCTTGTGTTCACAATGTTTAGCTTCATTTTCACTGTACAAACATGTTAATTTTAAGCCAAACCATGACTAAGTGGTTTTGTTGCCTAAACCAAAGTGTTTTTGTTTGAATTTACAACGTTAACCACATGTTTACTGCGACCATAAAGTGATGCCAAGGGGTCCTGACAAAGCATGCAAGCATTTTATGACAAAGCAAAGTTGCATATCCCCTTTCCCGCCAGTTTCACCACCTGACCTGCTCCTCCCACTCACTCACCTGCTTCCTGTAGTATACTTGCCCACTTCCACTGGTCCTTTGCCAGATTGTCGTCTGCATTAATCATTACCTAGCCTATCTGCCTGTGTTTTTGGACTTAGTCTTAACTTGCTGTCTCAAGTTGTGTTGAGGGTTTCTGTCCATTCTGTGCCAGCCAGCGTTACAGATTATTGCTTACTTTGACTTCCTCCACCGCTGCCTAATACAGTCACGGTACCTTATTTAAAGCATTATTTGGATCATATTTCTACAGACTTATTCATGCATCCCCTGTATAATGATGTGCTTATATGCTTTAGTTATCTATAATGTTGATTCTTACAGGTTAGTGTTGAGAGCTTCAGTGAGGAATCTGCCAGCCAGGGCATGATAGTCCACTCCCGCAAACAGCTGATTAAAAAAACGTGGGTGACCTGAAAAGAAACAAGAAAAAATCTTATCATGAAAGAAAAAGGGTCAATCCACAGTATTTAACTGTCTCAGCGGTCTCTGACAGTCTCACTTGTCTTGATGCTGTACTTGGCGACATCTCTGACTCTCTGTAGGAGGCTGTGTTGTGGCTCCCCCGTCGCCCTCAGCTCCAGATCCAGAATCCGGGCCAGCTCCTCCGGCTCTCTCCACTCACAAACCTGCAAGAGGAACACAAGGATTAAGAGATTCTGCTCAGAGTACTCGCTGTAATCGGACACCATTGCGGTTTTGACCTTTTGCTTGACGTCGGTGCCCTTGCAGAGCACCTCCTCCATAATAATTCTGAAGGCTTCATTCAAGAAGAGTTGTCCCTCCGAGTGATCAACAAGCGGCTCATTCAGGTCACGGAGATTAGCTGGCTCCTGTCCATCTGCCGTTGCTAGAACCATTAAACATGTTAACACTTTCAAGAGTTATACACAGGAAGAGACAGGAATAGCACACTGTACTTACATGAGATTGGGAACCTGTTTGCCATATCCTCGCCTATGAAAAGCTGGTGAAACTTTACCCCTTTATATTTGGCTGTACTGAGAAGGCAGACAGCAGGAAATGGCTGCAAAGGAAAGGCAGGGTGAGACACAGTAGGAGTGGGAGGGACCTCTTGTTCTAGTTAACTTAACTGTGTCTGCAATGAGGGCAAAGAATGAAAATGAATAACTTCTGATTTATGAGTTTCTGTCACAAAAAGAAAGATAATTGGTTTTATCCAGTCACACGTGAATTTCTCATGAGTGAAGCAAGGTAGTGTGCATTTCATTAAATGATTCTCATTGCATCTCAACCCATTTAAAACCTTATTTTCAAGACTATCAGATTAACTATTTATAGAATTATACAGAGGAGAAAACTCCCAGAGGCAGCAACTGTGATATGAGTTTTTTAATCTAAAAGACCACGATATGGAGATCAATAGGGAATACCACAACATAACTGTGACTCCTAATCATCTGTATGCTCAGGGAAAATTACATTTTCTCCCACAAACTGAACATTTATCAAGTTAAGTAAAATGTAAACTAGAGCTGCAACAATTAGTCGACTAATCGATCACCAGAAAAAATAATCGCCAGCCGTTTTGAAGTAAGTAATTTGTCATGAAAACTGGACTCTGTCAAAACCGAGTATATGTCTGGACCGTGTGGTCAGTCTGTGAATTTATAGCTAGATTGTTACACAAATAGTCAGTGGTCATGTCTATAATGTTGAATACAGTAAATCTTTCTTAAATGTACTGCAGTAGCATATCACGACATTGTAAAGCTATGTATGAAAAATAAGAGAGGACCAATGGAGTGGAACCGCTGACACGGCCCCCCCTGGAAACATAAACAAAGGACTGTTCCCGCCTTTTCATGTTGAAAGAGCAACGACCAATGAGGAAACTCCAACACTCGGCTGACCAATCATCTAACTTCATCACTCAGTCAGTCAGTCACTCTGTGGCAGACTTTAGCCTCTGTAGGGCTGGCCCTTTGCAGTCCAGCCAAAAATGGCAGGAAATTCAGATTTCCTGCTGTGTGAATATCTTTGGGTTTTGGAATGACAAAACAAGACATTTAAAGACATCACCTTGGACTTTGAGAAACTGGGATGGACATTTTTCACTTTTTTCTGACATTTTATTTTAAAACATTACACAAAACATAAATATGATAGAAATATTATTTCATCCTCCTCTTTAAATCCACTAGTGTATTTACATTACAATCAAAATGAGCACTGCTCAGTTGTTTTCCTAATTTCTCCCTGACTGGTAGGAGAATACAAAACATAAAATACAGACACTATAAAAAAAACCACCTCTTTCAAAGAAATTTCATAAAACAATACTCAGTTTTGTATATTGTTGTAGGAGTAGTATAAATTAATCATTGACCATAGCCCAATATCTCAAGGGACTTTATAATCTGTACAGCATACGACACCCTCTATCTTTAGACCCGCGGTTCGGATAAGGACAGCCCCCCCCATCCGGTAAATGTAAAACCAGGATGGTGAGACCTGCAATAGATGTCATGTGTACAGAATAGTCCAAGTAATGACTGATGTATGATAGTCTATATGATATCAAACACACTCATTCTGAGTAAAAACAGGGTTTCGGTCTCATCTAGCACCAGACAGTGAAGGCCTCAGTCAGTCTCCAACAGAGAGTCAATGCTCTCGGGTGGCAGCGCCCAGTCGTCCTGACTGAGCAGCGAGTGCAGGTGAGCAGCAGTGGCTTTTCGCCTCTGGCGGGCGGTCCAGTAGCGCAGCATGGCAAACACTCGCTCCACATGGAGCGAATGGTCCTCTTCAATCTGTTCCAGCTTCACAGAGGGGATGTCCAG